>OMLP01034882.1:88924-101358 GCA_900302685.1 Spondyliosoma cantharus
ACAACCACATATTGTTACGGTTACCAAAAAAAAAAAAAAAAGGACCCAGACGAAGACAACAAAAAGCTTTATTAAAGTAAAGCTTGATCTAGAAAACAAGAAGACAATAAAAAGCATGCAACAAAATGGATGACGCTCTGGGAACACGGGCAAAAAGGCAAGAAACATGTGAGGCAAACACAGTGACACCAGGAAACAAACTGATAAGGAGAGAAACACTTTTGCTGTATCCCAATTCAGGGTCTGCATCCTTTGGGAGGACGCATATGAAGGCCAATTATGCAAAAGAGAGAAAGAAAGAAACATCACGTGGCGTATATAGATCGCCACTTTCGAGGGCCTGGGCGGCAGAAATCCTGACGTAATGGCGGGAACATCTGGCACCAACGGTCGACGCGGCCTTCGAAGGACTCGCCTTCAAAGACTGCAAAGGACGGGTCCTTTGAAGGATGCAGCCCCCACAGCAAATGACAGACTTAAATATTAACAAATTTAACAGAGGTGTGCACAAAAAGGGCAGGTAAAATAAGGATATATAAGGATGAACACTACAAAATGAAACTAAAAAATACTACATGACAAATATAGAAAACATAGAAATGTGCTGCAGTTACAGAAAACACAAAGTTGTTCTGAAACCAAGTTGTGGAACAAAAGATGTTTCCAAACTAAACTGATAAACGGACTTTTTAAATTGGTACCCTTTTTGAATGTAATGTTTATGGTGCAGCCAATATCTAATGTAACATCTGAAACATGTAATCAAAGTGTAAAAATTAAACTGACATTGTGAGATAATACTGGTGATAATGTTGCATTACTGGCAGAGAAGTGTCCCATAAACCAGCCCCAAAACACACACAAATACTTGATAGTAATGACCAAATACTTCTTTGGGGAATAGCGAGACTTAAAGAAGTCCCCAATGAAATGAAATGGAACAAACTGAAGGTGTAAAAAGGTGCTCGGATATCAAGGTACAGCCTTAGTTGAACGGTGACTTTCAGTGCTTTCAGCTGGGTTGTTCAAAAGCTCACAATTTCCCTTAACTAGAAAAGTACAAGGGCAGGAAATAAAAGTCAACAGGGCCTGAAACAGAGCAGAGTCTCTGGCTGGCAATCCGTGTGGACGAGGTGTGCAGTGTGTCAAGGACGGAATCAGAAGGAGAATGAGAATCAGACTGACCTGGCAGCCGTTCCCCGCCTCTCTTAAGCCTTCACAGAAGGACGTTGTCACAGCCTGATTAGTGAGGAGGGAGAATGACTCAAGCTGCTCTCACTCGCTCATTAATTAGTCTCGACGCCCCTGCACGCAGGTGATCTGAATCCACTGCAATCGGAACCAGAAGGGATTTGGACATTCAGCCAAAATTGAAAAAGATAGCACGTACTTAACTATTTACTGAGATAACGTCCCGACGCTCAGAACTCGCACCGCTGCGGGACACTTTTGACACACTTCCCTAAAAAGCTGGCTTCCATCCGCTGGCCGTGAAGAGAGAGAACTGGCAGGGCCGTCATCACGTGGACGTGTTTTGTTTGACGTCAACTGAACCGCACAAATGTGGGTTAAATGTGCTGACTAACCTGTCTCCATCTGTGCAGCCCGCAGATGCCTCGCAGGGTTTAGGCGGAGAATGATGGAAACTGAAACCGGTAGCAGCAGCTGAAATAACGAGCATTTAGCACAGTGTGCGGCGCCCCGAAACCATACAGGTCAGGAGACCGTGGCTGCAGTAAATCAGCGCTGGACAAATTAACAAATTAAAAGAAACTTAGCCTTTTGTACAGTTTTTTTGTGATTGTTTTCATACTTAATGCTGACGGGTAATCAACTTTACTAGTTCATTAGCCACAAAAAATGACAACAACTGTCCTGATTTGCTCCACATCACCAGCTGCTTGTTTGTTAGCATTCCTCGGCCGTAGCTAGCTACCGTTAGCTGATAACCTCTTGGCTCAGTTGGCCGTGGAGCCACTCAAGCTAGAGTTGATCTGGACCAAGACCTCGGATCACGGAGGGCGTCACCACGGGCAACGATGGGGTGACCAGACAGTCCCGGAATTAGAAGCTGTGGTTGTAATTGTCCTGAAGGTCGGACTAAACCAGAGTTGCAATCACTTGTAACCAAATAAAACATTAAATGTTAAAATTTTACTTGGTTGTGTATCTGTGTTCGGTACGATTGTTTCATGTATTTGTAGCGCCTACATTTTTATGTTTCGTTGAGCATTTTCTGTGTTTGCAGCACGTTTCATTCTGCTGCACACAGGTGATTTCATTCATCAGTCACTTGTTCACATTTCTGTTTTGTTGCACGTGAACTTTCCCACTGAAGCGCGTCGAGCTCTCAGGACCGGCCTGTGAAGCCTTCCACTCACTTATTTACTCGTTCAAACCAGACCGCGGCTCCCCTCTGACGCCTCTCACAAGCAGTATCATGACTTCGCCATCACTATCTTTGCGCAGAGGTTGCTCTCTTCCTGCCCCGGCGCTCAACGAAACTCCATCAAGCTGGAGCTCGCGCGTCGCCCAGGGGCTTCGCGGCCTCATAACACCTGCCGCTGTTCGGAGTTGGCCAGGCGGTAACGTGGATATCTTTTTAGATCGGGCCCGAGTTCTCCGATATCCCATCACTTTCTCTTTCTCAATATTGATCGCTACCCGCCCCTCTTCCTTCTCTTCTGCGAGTAATCACTGGCTGGGAGCGAAGGGAGGATGACAGGGGTTCTAGCACTCTGCATACGGATGAGATGTAATCTGTCTGCCATCTCCAGCTGGAAGTGCTATCGGGCGTCCGCGGGGCACAGGAGCGGAAATGACTCTGTTCTCTTCAATCATTGTTCCCCCTCGAACTGGGTCTCGTGGACGTAGTTGAGCGCTGCAAGATTTTGCTTTCACGCACACACTGAGGAGGCTTGTCCCCCTTTGAGAAGACGTATCCACTTACAAGATTCAGTTTCAAGGCGACAGTCTTCTGTGACCGCTGACCTCTTGGTGTCCGTGTCTGGCTCTGCTTTATTTTGTCAGTGACAGAGATAATTTCTTTAAAGTTTCAGGTTCCTCGGTCGCCCCTGACATTGCAGTCCCCGCAGAAAGCGAAGCCAGACGTCCCTCTTTCAGGTCGGTAATCTGCAGAAGAGGCGCCAGATGAAAGCAGCTCCGACTTTGATGTGACATCTCGCGTGCACTCTGACACGGGATCCAATGTATTTCTTATCCAGCGAGACTAAAGAAGCTTGTTGAAGTGGCTTTTCTGCGGGGGGAGAATCAATTGAAGATTCAGACTGTTTGCAAAGTACATTTAAGATTCTGTCTGAATGGTTCAACTTCAAAAAGACGTTCAGAGCCGATCCACAGCACAGCCCACCGATCACTGTCAGAGCTTCTCTTGCCTCTCTTTGCACGACAGCTTTGGAGATCTCTTCTCTGTCTTTCTCCTAGATTTGGATGGAAGTGTGATTATGGTCTTCGCTGAGTGGCAGCATCAGTTTTACGCAGCAGAGCTTCAGAGCGGAGGAAGATTAATTGCTCCTCGCTGCCCTCTTGCTACCTTTGCCTTACGCAATTTTAACTTTGTCTAGTTTCATAGGCGTCAAAACCAATATTGGCACTGTTGAGGCAGGACTTTTTTTCCCCCCTCTCTTAAGATGGAGATATACTTGCTTTTAACAACATATTCCCATGATGACTTCCTCATTTATCCTTTCATTTTCAACACATCCTCATGCGTAAAGGACTAAAGATCAGTTTCCAGTGACCGCATATGTGACTGTTCCCAAGGCAACATGACAAGCCACGAGCGCACCTTGTTCACAGGATCGCAGTTTGGTTAGATTCAGACAAGAAAACTACCTGATTCGGTCGAGGAAAACATGTTACGTACGTAATCTTACTGCACGATGTTAGTAAATCAAAGCACTCACTGTTGACTAATGATTTCACATTAGACACACTTCCTCCTTTGCTGCTGTAATACTGCCTACAGCCACTAGAGGTTGTTGCCTAACAAGAAATGTAAATATAGGCGATATTACACTGCTTTCAGTTTACCTATATGCTCGTATTAATGATTAGGACGAGATCAGATCAACCGACAACTGCTGCTCTTAGCTATAGCTTCCGTTAGCTAATTGGTTCATGGCTCAGTTAGCCATGGAGCCAGTCATGCTAGAGATTGCCTGGACCAAGACCTTGGATCACGGGGGAGTCATGATGGGCTAGCCGTGCTTAGCTTGTGAGTTTATTTTGTTCATTTTATTAGACTAAAAGCTAAGAGAGTAAAGATCTCCTAGCTGAAACTCACCTCATGTGGCATTACAAACTAGCTGGACCAGGGCTAGCTGGTTAGCATGCTAACTTCTCTTCAACACAGTACATAAACATCTTCGACATTACGCCAACACTGAAGTCTCTTCACATCCTGCTGATACTGTTCATGGTATCTATTATATATTCTGGCCATATCTTACAAATTGCCCTTTTAAGATGCAAGTATATCTCCAGCCTTTGCACAATGCTGCCGCCGCGTTAATAATTTGTCTGATCAAAACATGTTGGAAGCCGTCTGAACACTTGACTGTCGTGAATTATTCAGTGTGGACGGGTCGTCTGCTGCGCGGTATGACATGTAACACTGGAGGCATGCGAGGAACACGCTGAGAGCAAGATGTTCAACAACGATGTCGCCTCTGCAGTTTGTTGTCACGTAAAACTGTGTGTTTTGAGACGGTTAGACGCGTATTGTAAAAATAAAGAGAGTGACAGCTGTTTAGATCCAAGCACAACGCGGCTCACGGCGAGTTTGAAACACTCAGTCAGCCGTGCTGGGATCATATATTTAGTTTAATCCCCGCACATCCTCGCTCGCTCACACATCCTCCACCCTCCACTCGCACCCCAAATGTTCTCTTCCTCGCCATCTGACAGGGACGTGTAACACAAGCTAGACGACGAGTGTCACTTCTGCTTCGTCAAGTTCTTAATCGGCGCGGTGGATTGCTTATAATTATCATCTAGTGTCTGAACCCACAGTCGACTGTAAATAAAGTCTGTTATGAAAGCGATGCGTTCAGAATCAGTTTCACCAGCCTTTTCATGCTATATAAGTTACGATGTTACGAGTTATGATTATATTTTTTGGTACGAAGCAGTTACATATAAGCACCTTTTTAATATCGTAGGAGTTGAACGACTTGATATACTTTGTGGAATCTATTAACTTACTAGTGGTGGGATTGTTGCAGTCCCATTGTGTAGTACTATCTTTCTTTATTCTGGCTGAATGTCCAAATCCCTCTGGACTGACTGCAGTGGATTCAGATCACCTGTGTGCAGGAGTTTGGGGGGAGACTGGCTGCAAAATCAATGAGCGTGAGCAGCTTGGTGCATCCCCCCCCCCCTCTTCTCGCCACACCGCCCTTTGGTGAAGGCTTCAGAGAGGTTCTGAATGGCACCCGGTGGCAGTCAGTCCGATTGTCATTCTGGTTCTGTTGTTGACACACTGCAGGCCTCATGCGCACAGATTGTCAGCTGGACACTCTGCTCGGTGGAGATTTCTTTGCTGCCCTTGCTTCTCTATAGTTGAGGGATGTTGTGAGCGTTTCCACAACCTAGTTGAGTGACCATCAAAGGTCGGCATCAAACTAGGCTACCTGCATCAGGGCTGCGCTCGCTTGCCTTTCAAATATCCGGACGCCTGCAGGTTTTCTTTGTTGTATTAACGGAAGCCTTTGATACCCAGCCCCCTCTGTACACCTTCAGTTTGCCCCATTTCATTTCATTGGGGACAATGAAATGCCAGAGGGATTTGTTCATCATTTTCAAAGGGTTAGTAACGTTGTCATTCCCCATGAGTATATATATATATATATTTCTATATTTTGATGTGGTTTGTTCATATTTTCAATCATTTTTAATCTTTTTTTTGTATCTTGTATTTTCTTTTTTGTATGAAGATTTGTTTTCTTTAGTTACATCTCTTCAGGTACAGTTGTGTTTTCCGTATGCACCTTCTCTAACCCAATTGTCAGAATAAATGCAATGTACGTTTGTGCGAGCCAGATATGTTGTAACTTTATGTCTCTTTAGGTTAATTATCGTTTACCTTGTGACGATACTGTGCTTATGATCTGGTTAGGTTTAGGCACAAAACCCGCTTGGTTAGGGAAAGATCAGGTTTCGGCTTAAACTCACAAACGTCACAAACATGGCTTAATATTTTCCCGACTTCACCTCAAAATATATATATATTTTTGTCATTAGACACCTGGAAACTGTAAAAACTATCTAGCGGTGTCGTGCTTACAAATTTTGAAACGTTGTGGTTCCTCATCAAACATATCCAGAAGTTTCACACTTACAAATGTTGATACGCAGTCTTGAACTGTGGTCACTGGCTTGGCAGCCCTCTCGTCTGTATCTTCACCTTCCAACTTCCATAACTTTTTGTAGAAATGTCGATATGGAACCTATGACATGTAATGTGCAAGTGTGAACGGACCAGTGGTTTGCTGAAACGTTAACTTTATCCTGAGGACTGGGCTCATTTTCTGTTGAAGGAAGGTTTTGTACATGTTGTATTCTCCGTTGTCTGTGAATTAGAAGTGTAAAAGCTGCATAAAACAGAAGTGCAGGTACCGCTTATTCTTCCTGGTACTTAGATGTACTTCATCACTTTCCGCCACCGAAGAAACTGTAGAGAACATTAATAATTAAAGGCGCCATGACAATACACAGGTTTTCACAAGCGAGTCTTGTTTTGTCAGTAAAGAGGTGGGGGAATAATGTCAGGAGGTTTCTGATCTGAGGCTTCGAGGGAGTTATCAGCAATATCTTCCTAACAGAACAAAGCACTGCCTCCCTTTGATGGCAGGCCCTAAGTTAGGAAACATGATTAAAGTGCTCTACTTTCTGCTAATCCTCTGAGGGGAAACTTGATAAATCTACCGAGCAGTAAAAAGGACATGGAAGAGAGCGCAGGCATAAAGAGGGGGGGGAGGGTGGAAGGAGTATTTCAAAAACGTGTCTTGTCATTCAGTCTTTACGTGTTAAAGACCGAAACCAAAGATGCATTTTTTTTCTGGCCTGCATTTAGTAATTAATGAACAAATAACCTCTGTGAAGTGTTTTCAACCGTGCACCCGGAGAGTTTCCTTCCAGACTCTCTGCCGTCACTGTCGAGGGGGATGAAAAGAGATGACACACTTCACATCTCTCTCATCCTCCGCGGTAAAAATGTCTTTCATGGAAACTGAAGCGCTGTTACTCGCAATTATCATCCCCATCCTGCTTCCAAATGCTAATCACTCTCTATTTTCCCTGCGCCTCGATCCATTTCAGGCTGACATTATTATTATTTTTTTTTTTTACATTGAACTTAAGCATCAAACTGTTATCTAATTGTTTACCACTTGAGTTGCTGCTTAGCAGATGTCTCTTTGTTTTAAGGATTTGCATGTTATGTAATCAAGATAATCTCCCACATCTGGGTGTTCGGCAGCTTGATGAGATACACCCCCAAATCACGCAGGGGCCCTTCAACGTAGTAACGCATGACACTCGCCCGGCACAGTGGCTCACTTTTCAGGTGCAATTTGTAAGAAATGACAAGAATTTGCGGGTTGCTACGAAACTATAGGGGGCAGCATCGCAGCTTACTGCTACTTATTATACTGGGCTTGCTCAGTTTGATGTAGCTATCTTCGGCTATAGCGACGAGCTGCCATGCTAGTAGCTAGCTAAGTGGTCCTATTAGCTGACTGGAGCACCGTAACCTTAGATGTCATGGGGTGTCCTCTCTTTGAACTGGCAACAGGTGAAAGTTTGAAGACAGGGGAAAGAGTACAGAGGCGATTTACACCGGCTCTGAGCGGGAATATTGGTGCGTTTCATTTACCTCGAAAGTCACAGCTGAGAACGTCTTCATAACATGACTTCCAGTTTGCATTCCACTAAAATTAGTCGGAAAAACAGTTTTAGTCAGGCATTGCCATCGTTAGCCATTGTTAGCACCATTGCTAATAACGCAATGATATTTTGCGCGTACAAACATCGAAGCAACATGTCCACAGATAGAAGCTGGATAGTTTGCGTGTAAGACTGTTAGTGAGGCAGAAATGAAACACTTATTCCTACAGCTTTTTCTACTGTGCCAATCAGGCATCTTGGATTTCGAGGTTGGGGCTGATGAGTTTTATTTCCTTAATGTCCATTTTGGATGATGTGTGTATTTAAAATGAGTTAACAAGGCAACTAACCTCGTCCTGGTTCGTTAAGAGAGAGTAATACGACTCAGAAGGTGTACTTTTTTTATCTCCTTTCTTGATATTTCACGAGTTTATTTCGTTTACTTATTAGACTGAGTAGCAAATTCACCACTAATTTGTGCATTTCGCAGCTTGTGCCAAAGGCTGGGGCTAGCTGGTTAGCATGCTTAGTTCAGTGTACAATTCTGCACAACACAGACGTTTCTAACTTGAAAATGTTAAAATTCTGGCCCCATCTTAAAAACTTGCTCCTTTTTAAAAGACAACATTTATTATTCAGGGGGTAGAAATGAACAGTGGCAAGCTCGATACATGTAGCTGATGTACTACACTGTATATATATGTGGCCCGGCTACTGTGGAGGATGGATTTCCAGTCCTGTCACATTCCTGACTCCACAAACGTGAGTGGTTTTTAATATTCAGCTGTGCTCTCCCAGGTGTGCGCTGCCAAAACTGTCAGGATGCAACACTTGAGCTGTTCGTCTCCGCTTAGCCCGCAAACTCACCTCGACGGACAGGAGGAAACTAATGGGCCCATTTTAGTTGCGATGGGTTTTAGAGCCGACTGACCTCGCAGAGCCTCGGCCGAATATGAGATAAGATAACTTTTAAATTGAGGATTCTGTCTTCTATGAGTATCAGCAGCTTATTTCCCTGTATTAGCTAATGGGTCGCTTTGTCAGGTTCGACGCTTGCCAAGACAATTGAGTCTGAGTGCCGTTATTTGAAGCTTTGGAAGTAGTCTGAACTGGAGTGGCTGATTCAGTCGCTCAGCCGAGTCATTATGCCGCGAATCTGTGCCCCTGCATCTATTCTCGGCGTCTAACAAAGCTGTCGAGAATGCTTTTACGACTGAAGGAAAGCATGGCCGCACAGTAACAATGAGACACAAGACAGAGAATCACAGAGGAACTATTTTCTGCCATTTCCCCTCTGAACATTTCTCTTTAAAAGAAAAAAAAACAAAAAAAACAATCGCAGAATCTAATTTTGAAGAAAGAAAGAAAAAACATTGCCTCTGAGCCAATTATTCCATCCTCTGCATATTTTAAACACGCATGTTGTCCCAGATTCGTGAAGCCTCCTGGCTGGAGTCATGTCAAAGACTTAAGGAGAAAAAATTGTTTTAAAAGAGAATAAAGTGCTTGAATCTCTGGAGGGTTCCGAAGAGAGAGGAAGGAAGAAAGGAAGGAAGGCGGACAAGGAAAAAAAAAAGTCTGTTTGTGAAGTTGAATGGCACTTTGGCTGGTCACGTTTTCATCTCAGCCTCTCGTCATGCCTCGGAGCTTCCTGGCATCGAACTCAAACAGTTGTCCGGCCTCCAAGTCTCTCTGGAACCTCGGCTTTACTAAGTAAAGAGGACCATGTGGGGACGCTCTCCCTCTCCCTCCCTCCCTCCGTCTGCCTCTCTGTCAGTCTAACGAAGCCTCTCCAGCGGAGTCGCAACACGCTCATTACTTTGTTTTACATTCTCGTACGATCACAATCATTTCGATTCAACAGCGTGATGTAACGTTTTCGTGTGCAGACACAACACTTCAGAGGAAGAGCTTATTATAATCAAAGAGGAGGATGTGCCAGCAGGCCCAGCACCTCATCTGTTGTTTTCCTCGTCCTCTTCCTCCTCTTCCTCCTCCTCCTCATGCTTTAATGATCAAATGCCCCCTGGTGGTTCAGATAAGTCATGCGCATTTTTCTCATCTTCTTCCCCTTTATTGTCGTGGCTGTTTTGTTGTGTTTCTTGTTTATTAACAAAGCGTTCATCTTCAAAAAGGTGCCTGAATGTGAAAAGCTGCGACAGGGGGATTCTGCCCAGACGGCAGCAGAAGCCTGATTATTACAGTGTGCAAAGCAAGCAGTATATATTTTAAGTACAATTTCGAGGCACTTTTATCTTGTGTTACTCTACTCCGCTGTGTTTTTCTTTCTCTTTTTCTTTCCCACCGTGATGTAACAAAGGTCGGAACAGCGGGGCTCCTTCCTCGACTTCTGCCGGCAACACTTGAAAGAGTAAAATAAGTTACCAGGCAAGCGGCGTACAGACGAGAGCTGAAGAGAACGTAGAAAGGTTATCTCAAGGCTGAAATGTTTTTCGTTTTTTTTTCAAGTTACACACTCCTCCTCGTGTTTCCAGGTGTAAAAGGCTCATCAGGTCTCTCATCCACCGACTCCTGGGAGGATTCTGCACATCATAGTTTTCTCACAGCTGTAGTTGCCTCACAAAACCAGATTATAAAGGTTAGTTTATAAAATACGGATCGTTTCATATTAAACCTCGTGGCTTGTGACCTTCCGATGGTTTTGTTTAAATGATTGGTTGAAACACAAGGATGTCAAATTATCCAACATTTCACAACAAACAACAGTTTTAGTTTGAGAAAAGTTTGTGCATGATTTGGCTTCAGCGGTAAAATGCAACATGCATCAATCTGTCAAAGCATTTTCCTGCAAAACTGTTACTTTTGGAAGATTCTTTAATATTTATGTACATTTACTTCAAGGTGAACTGTGTAGCATTGGGGAAGAGATTTTAATCAGAAGAGAAAGATCTTCATTTATTTTTATGCTTAAACAAACTCGACATTAAAGGACAACACAATTTTCCTACTGCTTCACTTTGTTTGTATGTGGCGGACCCTGCCACCTGTCAAACAGTGTCCTGAGGTTGTTTATTCAGTTGTGGGGAAAACAAATGCAAACGACTTTGTGTTATTACCTCTTTCATAATGTAAATGTTGAAATTCAGAGTTTGAATTTCTTCCCCCTTTAAGCCGGATTTCATATTTTCTTGCAATGCATCATTTTTACTTTGCTGTACTGGAGCTTTTACCTAAACTGGCAGTTTTGTTTTGCTTTATTGTATCACGATGAAGTGAATGTTTGAGTGGCACAGTATAATTTCACCATCTGCATGTTTTCACCGAGCACTTCGGTCTGCCACCGGGAACAAAACTCTCTCAGGGAAGTGAAAGCCGACTCGTGACCCGGCAGCCTGGCACCGTTTGTATCTGCTGTCACGTCTCTGTTACAGACTAAATGAATCAGCGTTGCCAGAGTTGTGATACGTATCATATTAGTGCGATAATTTCCTGTACGATCGATAACAATCTAACTGGCTCGTGATGCTGAATTGTAGTTGGTTCTAGTCTATGCTGTCTCATTCGAATTCATCTCCTGACATGACCGGGACAGCAAAACATGGATCCTCAGTGCTGAACGCTCATTCGAGGCGACTTGTAGGTGGAGCTTGAACTTTCTCACCCAACGTATGCTGCGTTTTGAATGCACCAGTAAGCCCAGTTATTGATTTTAAATGTGTAAGTTACACATTTACGCCTATTTTGTCTCACGGTTATGACAAAACATGATCCAAAATATGATAATTTTCACATTTCCCATCTTCCAACGCTGAAATCAATGAATAAACTTGTGTTTTGATTGTCGGTAGTTGCCTGTCTAAGGAAGATCGAAACTATCCAATTGCCTTTCCGACGGCATCACCAAGAAAACAATACTTGAAAAGTTGCCTGTTCCACTTTACGTAAAACGTCCACCGCTGCCTAAATGTCTATTCAAGTATATACAACACCAATCCATCCCCGATACCGCTAATGTCCGCCTGAGGCATTAAAGCCATCTTTGTTCTTTTCATGAATAACACATATTGAAAATAATGGATTCTGGTGGCCTAGTTTGCGGAAAATAAACCATTATGAGTGTAAAAAAAAAATGTTTTGTCTTCCAAGCCGCCACAAAGCAGAGTCCGCTGGGAGAAGCTGCGTGGGACGGCGGTGTCACAATCCATACGCTTCAATCGATACTTTTTTTCGAACATGAAACACACTAACCCAGAGAGAGGCGTTCTCCTTTTGTGAGGCGGAGAACATATAGGGGGGGAACTGCGGATCAACCGTGTCAGGAGATATATACTCTGACGGTCTCCTGAGAGGCCCGAACAAAAGGAGCCCGTCTTTTATGTAACCAAGCCTGTAAAAATCAGAGGCATAAAGGACCTGAAATCCATCAATCACATGGGGCGCTGACACACCCATCACCACAGAGCGCTGAAACCAGAGAGGCCTATAAAGTAGGCCATCAACTATTCATTCTGTTGTGATGAGACCAACACCTATCAGGTGCGAAGCAGGCGGTACTGATTCCACCT
>OMLP01034906.1:10349-26001 GCA_900302685.1 Spondyliosoma cantharus
AATATAATGTATATATATATATATATATATATATATATATATGTCTGTGCTGGCAGAGCCAGTGTGATGCTGTCCTTGGTTGTAGCTCTCCACGGTCATTTTGAAAGATTTAGCAGTGCAGAGGGAGGAGGTGGGCAGGGCGCCTCGGCAGAGACTCCAGCAGGGTTGTTGACCACACCATAATCACAAATGTTCCCAAAGCGCCCTTTATTTCAATTCCAAAGGGAGATGTGAACCACCAGAGGGAGCAACAAGCTTTGATTTCCCATGGAGCTTTAAATTAGTCACGTCATTAGTTAAATCTAATGTAAGGATTTTCAGCAGGAGAGGCCTTTATTCTGCACCACCACGGCCGAATACATGCCGTGCATTAGCTGAGAGAGAGTGCAGGGAGTGTAAAAATAGGTGCATTTCGATGGAATGTCTTTCAGCTTTCAGTCTTTATCACATCCCTGTGAGGAGCTTGTTTCACAGATAGATTAATGTAATAGCAATATTAGTTTTCCGAGATATTAATCTTGTTTTCCAGCCCTCTCGCGCCGTGCTGTCTGAATCAACCTCATAGCAGAGGGGAGCGCCGGCACTCCAGACTGCATTCTTTGATTATGTGTGGGAAAATGTCTTCCTCACCATTGACAATCTGTTGATACCTTGCAAAATCTGAGATGAAAGGAAATGCAGCTTAGACTGTGAAAAATCCTCGCCTTCTCACCGGGAGGTAAAAGTACTCTCACAAACATTGAATTGTACATCTGAAGTGTTATCAATTCCACCTGAAACGAAGGGCCCCGGTGGCAGAGCCGAACCCTCGTGCTTTTGATCGCACCAGCGGTGCCTGTAAACAAGTATTTTCCCATCTTCCTCTCTGTCTGTCTCTCTGTTTCCCTTCCTACTCTCTCTCTCTCTCTCTCTTCCTCCCCCACCAAGGTGTCTAGAGGGGGAGGTTCCTTTGATTATCTGCGCTGTGGATTAATTGCTTTTCTTAACCTCTGCACAGACGTGCTCCTACACCGCCCCGGAGCCCGCCGCACGCGCCCAGATGGACCCCTGCCAGGAGAAAAACAACTCACACCATGGTTCTATCTCCCCACCTTCTCTCAATTACTGACCTTCATCCTTTCATTTCGCCTTGGATGTTATCATCGGCATTATCAGTGTATTTACTTTGTTTGTTTAGCTAGTTACTTGGTGCACTGCAGCATTCTTGGCTGTCTTTTAAGGCAGGCTGAGCATGTGTGAGAGGTGTATTAATTTCTGGGAAGAGTTGCATCAGTGGATGAGCTGAGTGTGTGTTGTTAGGTAAATGTATTGTGTGTCACAAAGTCTCCAAGTGAGCTTTTTATGCAGGAATGTTGCGCTGCCTTTTTTGTAACTGTCCTCATTTGATGATTAGGTAGATTTTGGCCTTGAAGTTGTGCTGGCCAAGCAATTTCAGTCACGTTTTCTTTCTTTCTTTTTTTTTTTTCCCAGCACGGAGTGCTCTTTTCCATCACACTTTGCCTTTGAGACGCGCATGTGCATCACTTCTCTGAAAAGGTCGTGGCCCCTGCCTCCAAACACTGTCGTAAAGCGATGGACTGCCTCCTTCAGGCCTTGGCCTTTTTTTTCTTTAGGATATCCTGAAAGCACATCCAGGGGCCATCTCAATGATTTATGCACTACATCTCCCATGCAGAACATCTACAGCACCTTCACAGTTTGGACAACGTTGTGCTAAAATGTTCTCAAGAGTCTGATTGCCACAGGAGTAAAGAAAAAGTTTATATATATTTTATTTTATTTCTCTTGTTGGTGGTGACTGAGAGTTCAACATTAAGACATGAAGAAGTTTGTTTCTCAGCCTAGAGTTGTTGGCAGAAAAGTGTTGGAATATAACCTTTTCTAGTCTCTGGCGGGAGCTTCGTAATCCATAACTGGAGACTTTTTGGTCTTGGGCTGCCTCCAGTTCATCTCTTTTTTATCTCTATAAGTGAATCCAGACAAACTTCTCACAACTTTTGCGTAACTGTTTATGACATTACTGTAAGTGGCTTTAGGGGATCTTTTTTTTTTTGCGAGTGGAGCCTAATTGGTTCAGGTGTTTTGATATGGAGAGCACTGTGGGGCTCCAGTCTAACGGAGATGAGACAGCCCACACATACGCACACACGCACACACCCGGATACACAAATGCAGAATCTGCATGTGAGACATGAGCAGACGCATAATGTGCACAGTGAGTCACTCATTCACTCGCTAACAGGCTAGACTCCCTGGACTGTACGGTACAGTGTGGTGTTGCTGATTTTCCCCATCAGCAGAAAGCCGGGATGAGCTGAGCTAATTGAGCTGGGAGGCCCGGCGGGGGAACAGGGCCCCTTCACGCACCGGCTCGTCACTTCCTTTCTTTATCCATCCACCACTGTGTCTCTAGTCCCATATCTCCAAACCACTCTGTGCTGCACAAAAGAAAAAATGCACGAGCCAAATTTCCAATAATGTCAGATGCATGTCGATGTGATCTAACATAGGATGTAACTGCATCGGCAATTCCACGCTTTACGGTAGATCATCGCAGTGCTTTTTTTTTTACGCCCATAGTTCGCGTTTGAGTTGTTTCTGTATTAAATAATCCTCAATGCAATTACTAAACCATAAGCGTTCACATACATGGCCAAGCCAACAGTTCCCGAGTTCTGTGCTTCACCCAAACAGAATTACTATCCCAAATGGACAAACTGCATTGTCTGTATCACAGCAGACGAGCCGACAACAAAAGCAGATTACCTGTTCTATTTGAGGGATATTAAGATGTTACATGCCATTCGATGGGCCCTTGGAGGCCCGTCATAAAAGCCACGGCAAGCTGTTGAGACGGAGACTCTGAGTTGTTTCCATCTTTTAGCTGCACTCGGGGACTGATTATGGTCAAGCAAACGGCCTTTACCTGGAAAGTCACTTTCACTTTCTCGTCCACCATTTGTTAGTATGGCTAATGTCTCATTAAGTCTCTCAGAGGGGAAGTGATGTGCTCTTTGGGTGAAGGTTAGGCTCTCAGCTTATCATGAGACAAAAGAGAGACTGATTATCGCAGCACAGGCGTGCCTCAGCCTGTGTCTTTCACAACAAGTCCTATTTGTGTTACTGCCGGAGCTGCTTCATTACCCATAATCTATTAGCCCTCCTTCCACCTCCCCCAAATAAAAGTTAAAACATTTGGGCTAAATGATGAATGCTTGATCACTTTTGCGTGGTGTTCTGCGGAAAGGAGTGGACGGAGAGGAGGTGGGGGGTAAATTTTACATTATCAAGGAGATAATTACAAAGCAATCATAAGCCGTTTCCGGTAAAGTGGTAAACAAGCCAAGGGCTTGTGCTCTTTTCCCAAGAATAATTAAAAGTCGCTTTGCTTTCTATGCATCATGTCCTTTCCTCCACTCAGTGGCCAGCTCTTGGCATAATAAAGCTGGCTGGATTTTACCATAGGGGAGGGGTCCTTCACTCAGAAGTGATTAGGCTTTTTTTCTGTCTCATTTCTTGTCATAAATCTATAGAAAACTCATCATCTTGAATTTGTAGCTTGCTGTTTTCTGCTTTTCCCTTTTCATCTGTTGTGTTCCTGGTGCCAACAACCATTCTGAACAGCTGCGAACTGCTGTGTCACAAAGCGGGAAGGTTTCCAAATACTGACTACTACTCGCTCCACGGCTCTGCCTTTTTAATGTCTTAGTAACAAGTTCATTCATTGATTGGTCTTGTCTTGAGAGAATGGCGACCTGCCGGCGGAGGTGTAGGAAAACTCGATGAGAAGACTTTCCATTTGGCTGATTTCTCAACCCTTAAAATTCCAATCAACTTAAAAATAAAAAGGAATATTCATAAGCGGCATGCATTTCTGCAAGGACTCAATACTTGAAAATACAGTGCAAATGAGGTTGTTTTTTTTGTGGATTTCATTTTCCTGATTTTGTTCATGTGGCCTCGTACAGTACAGCTTCATATGTTTTTAGCAAAGACATTGTTATGACCTCTTGCCCCAGCTAAACCTGTTTAACACAGTTGAACGGGCTCAGGAGAGCGCAACAGCTAAGGTCAATTTCTTTGCACGTTATCAAGGAGTACTCTCCTCAGTTTCCGAGCCATGTCTATAACTTACGCTGCCTGCGGGCCGTGTCGCATCACAACGCTGACATGTAGTCGTTACTCCACTTCTAACAACACGAGAATCAGTCAATTATCCATGGAATCGATCAACATAACCTGACTGCCACTCATTTGAAAGAGCCAATCAATCTGTGTGGGGCTTTTTCTCAATTTTTTCTCACCGTTGTACAGGCATGTGTGTGTGTGTGTGTGTGTGTGTGTGTGTGTGTTGGGCGCCATGGGTCGGCCCGTGATGGATCTACTCGAGTGACAGCTCGTCTTCTGATTTATGGTTGTTTATCGCCTGAAGTTGACCCCTCATCTAGGTTGCCGCCACTTCCCATGATGCCTGTAAAGCCGCACATTGAGTTGCATGATTGCCTTGCCGGTCAAGGTGTCATCTTTCGAAATCGTACATGTAGAATCGGTGTTGAGAAGCACCTGAACTTTTAAATGTTTGCCCTTAACTTTGACTCAGTTACTCCAGTGTGGTTGGTATGTGTCACCAACTCCTCAGTGACTTCATTACTAAATGAAGCGGCCCATAATTCCACATTGCTGCTGTGATAAATGCTGTAGCGGCAGTCTGCGAGGCAGGAAGGGTGGGGGGACACCGCGTCCTCCCTACCTGATGACATGCAAGGTTTATCACGTTGAGCAGAGACATGGTCACCTTACCGCGGGCCTCATTGTGACAGCCAGCAAGTCACTCGAGAGCACCATTGGAAATCAATAAGCTCCTGCTCTTTAATTGTTAGAAAAAAGCTTCCCTGTTTACAGCATCACATCATCAGTCAGGACAGCCTGACTTTCATTTATTTTTGCCTTTTCCCCTCTTCCTCCTTGTCTTTTCCGTCTCCTCCTCTGTGGGATGTGCTAGCTTGCTGATTGTGGAGTAGATTACGTAACAGGAGCTGGCTGGATTGTATTTTAGGGGACCTGTTTGATATGTATACAGAAAGCTTTTCTGATTAACTTCAGGGTGCTTAAGGCATTTGAGTGTCTTATCTAAGTGAATGTTTGCCTCTGTGCGAGCTTCCCCTCTGTTGCCTGGTATTAACAGAGGACATGTGCTCGCTTCTGTCCTCTGTTGACTTCAAGATGCAACTGCTCGACTGTGTGCTGAGGAGAGAGGCAGGCGATTTCAATTATACTTCGACCGATAGGCCTTTTTCATGGCTGATACCGATACTAATTATTAGAAATGAAGAAGACTGAAAGACAACATTTGGGATTGTTGTATTCATACATCACAGCACATTTTAACGATACATATTGGGAGAAGGCATTTTTTCATTGGATCATTCCTGGGTAGGTTCTTTACTCCACTAATTTTGCACATTAAAATGTTTTTACTGCTCTTGAGGAGAAGTCCTGCATATGTGAAAAGAGAGGTATAAAGCCTTTTGTGGCTCCAGAGGAAGCTGCATGTAATCTGGTAAGTGATGTCCCTCAGTGGCTAAGTTGCATTGTGGGTAGTGAAGGCGCCTGGTTTTGAAAAGGTTGATGAATGTGTGGAATAAAAAAAATGTGATACCTCTGATTCTATTGTATCCACTTGTATGAAAATATAGAAATGGCTGTAGCATTCATCAATGCTCCTGCAGAAGTTTAACTTAAGTATTTCATGACAAAGAAACGCATATTAAAGGAGGCCAGGAAACATTTTATGTAACAGCGAATCATTTTGTTCTCTGTTAAAGGTTCCCTTTGGAGGTTGGGACCACTAATAGCAATATGGATTAATTGCTTTTAGATTTAGGTCCCTGTTTTGTTTGAAAAGGTTTTGTGAGATATACTGACTGTAAACATGCAAGTAATCTGCACAGGGCACCTTTAATAATGTTGAAATCTGTCTGATTTGTCCTGTGACACATTAAGGGTTCAGATTCCAAGGTTGGGAACCGGTGCTTCATCCAAAACAATTAAAAAAAAATCCTGACAAATTCAGCCAAATGTACGAGTTATGTCTTTTACACACAGGTCAAAGCAGGTAATCTTAGGATACTCATGCTTTTCTTATTAGAAGCTCAAAGCCAGGAGGTACCCTGTTTCCATGCTCTTTACTCCATCTGTGTCTCCACAAGCTTCTTCTATTAGTGTGTTACCTGGGGAGGACCACAGCTCCAAAACTCTGATTAGGCCCTCTCTGGCTAATTAACTGTTCGGGCCACAGTTGGCCATTTGCAGCGTTTAATGGAGGGACGATGCCGCAGCTGTCCTTCGTCTGTCATTCGTCTGATTTGTGCCCTTTATGCCACAATTTGTGCCATAAAATGTATAAATAGCCAAAGCTAGCATAGCATTTATCGCTCTCATTAAAGTGACAGAGAATATGGTGCATACTCCGTCTTCATGTAAGCAGCAGCGCAGGCTGTATTTTAATTACGAGCGAGAGAGGGAGAGCGTAGAAAGCTTTTGTCCTAGTAGTAGAAATTCCTGGTGATTCCTAGAGAGAGGACCCAATTATGACAATGTTGTGGTACTTTAAAATGCCGCAAGCGGGGCTGAACGCTGTTAATTTTCCTCTGTCCTCCCTCTTCTCTGTTGCTCCCCGGCTATTCAGGGCAACAGGCTGCTTAATTATTTATACCTATCTGTTATGGCATGAAAATCGGGAGGACACTAACATGCATACAACAGAAGGAATCTAATATTCCCCCCTTGAGTGTCGGGTTCAGACTTTAACTCTCTCCAAATCCTTCTCTCTGGCTGCTAGCAGTGGTCGGGTAAGGCAGCTGAATCCTTAACAGATGGCATGTTTTGTGTTGTACCTGCTTGCACCTACGCAACAACATGCTTTAATAAAAACACACTAAAACTACAGTGTATACACTTGCTTGCTTACCCACCCACTTGCTCACACAAACCCCAGGCACTATAGTATCATTCCAGCTGTGGTGTGCTCATCAGGCATCAGTATGACCTCGCGTGTGCACAGAAACGGTTAAATCTTTTATTTTCTAGAGTAGTGCCGCTCGATAATTTTGGAGTTGTTTTTTTTTCTTCAGGCCATCTTTTACATTCCACCTGCGTGAAATATTTGCAAAAACATGTTTGTAGAACACATATTTCTGCACTGCTGTACACATGTGCATGCATAAATAAATTTAATCTAGGCAATGTGCTGTTCTGGGGCAAATCTTCCAACTAGTGCAAGACCTCTTTCTTCTCTGGATGTGTCTTTCCACTATTGTGCTGTTGTGTCTGCGACTAGTAGCCTGCACTTTTTTTTTCTTTTCCTCCAGAGGGGAAGTGGATAGCGCATGTGAACGGATCACTTCTGATTAGTGGGGGCGCTTTAAAAAGACGCCTGTAGTGTTTTTCTCCAGAAACAAACAGTGGTGTGGCCTCCCCAGGGAGGACTGCCATTTCCTCAGCACAGCACAACCCCCGAGAGAAGTTGTTTTATCTCCCAAGCGCTGTTAACTTTGGGCCTTAAACTGTGTGCCTGCAGATGCCTTGTTTTTCACATCACAAGATGATGATATCGCGCAGGATGGCGACTCTTGGATTCAGCTTCATCGAGTCGACGCAGACGACGGCTTTTTTAATTTTGTAACAGCCTCACAACATAAACTCACTGTCATTCAATTCCACTGCACATTTACATATAAAGTGTCTGATAAGCACATTTGTGTGTTGCTGATGCACGTTTGCGCCATTCTTGGCAAAGCATAAAGGTTGGAAGGAATTTGACTTTGTTTTGAATACGTTCGAATCATATGCCGTTTGTGTGAAAAGAGAGCAGCGTGAGGAAAGATAGGGGAGAGCTAGGTAAATAGCAAGGGAGGGTGGGGAGCAGAGGCAGGCGACTGATTTGCCTCCGTTCTGTCGAGAGGATTTACGGTGTGAGTGTGTTGAGCCATCAATCAATTGTGGCGCACTCCAAGGACAACTTTGTCTCTTTATGCAATTTGTAAGGCTGTCCAGTCAAATTGATTCCTTAACCAGGAGCCGTCCAGCTCCCAGAGAAGAGTAAAACCCCCCTGAAAAGAACATCAACCTGTGTTTGCTGTAAACCAGACAATAAATGATAGGAGTGTTGACTATTGATGGCCAAAATCCAACTGCAAAATAAAGTGGGTGACATTAAAACAAGATTAAAAGTGATCGCAGGAGTGATTTATTAGATGCGATTAAACAGAACAACTGGGGATTGATGCTGTCAAGTCCCTGTGACGGATGATTCTGGTATTATGATTGTTTTACTCTCGGTTCTTCATGGATTCTATCTGAGAACACAAGTAAATCATTTTTACAACTAAAAATGGACATTAAAACCAAAATTCAATAAAGCCCACGCTGGAGTTTAATCTGAGCCTCATCATCTTTGGAAAACTGAAATCAACATGTAAGATTAAGCACTATTATTAGACTCTCCTTTGTCCAGCTGATCAATCCTTATATTTGGCAGTGAAACAAATTCAGACACAATGATCCCTCAAATGTGTTTATCAAACATGTGACAAAGATACAAATGTAATGGATTTGGATGTGTTGTTGGACAATGAAATGTTTTGTCCAAATGACCTCAGTGCACTGAAACAGTGAACTTCCCCCAGCGTCTTGTCTTCATTATAGTCTCAGAAAAACAAAAAGGTTTACGATTTATCTTTTATCGGCCAACGTCGGTTAGTGATATCAGCCAACCGATATTTATTTATCTGCACTGCATCGGCTGCTCTGTCAATCCGACGAAGGCATTTATTAAACCTCTATCTTTTCACAGTGGTTGTCATATATGGTTTTAAGTTAAATGTCTCAGCAGCTATTAGATATACTGATTGATCCTGTGACTTTGCATCCAGTGACATCACCAGTTTAAAACCTTGATTTGTGCTGAAATGTACTTTGTGTTTAGTACTAATTAGCAAATGTTAGCATGCAAGTTAAACATTATACCTGCTAAACATCAGCATGCTAGTATTTTCATTGTGAGCGTGTTCGCAGCTATCTGTATCTGCTATCATGGCTGAGGACACCAGCATTATTTAACCTTTTCTAAAAACATTTTAAGCCTGTCGGCATAACCAAACTCAGTCATTAATATTTCCAAAGCATTATCCTAGTATGATTGAATCAGATGAAAATCATACCACCTAAAAATGGAAGGATGGTGCTGAGGAAACCTCACCCCATCCTTTCCTGCTGAGCACGCAGTTGGTCTTCTTTCATGTCAACTCTGTGGTGATTTGGGACGTTTAGCGGACAATAGGAGAGCGATTACTGAAACAGGCTGTACACTTGAATAATTGATGCCGGAAATCGTGCTCAGCTTTTCAGAGTTCATAATGAATTCCCCGTATCCTTTACCCCAGCACGCACAAACACACACACACACCCCAAAGTATTCAATTTGTGTGCAAACACCTAGGATCAACTGCTCTGAATCACTTGCCGCGGTGCAGCGATCACATTAATGTGGAAATAATAAAGAAATTCCAACATTAATGGCATATGATGAATTACACTGCCGAGTAAATGTCTTAGCATTGCTTTTAATATGGTCTTTAAGATTTTAGATTAGCATCCCCTCATTTTTCTGCTGTGAAAATCAAATTCAAAGGAACATTTTCTTTCCATTCCGCTGACTGAAATGACTAGAAACATAAATATAGAAACAAATTGAGTCAAAGATTATCTAATGGAGCGTGCGTCAGTGCAGTTTGTCACGAGCTTTATATAAGAGCATTGCTCAATGGCCACAGTTCTTTAACTATTGAAGCCATTTTATTTACCAAATCGCACAGGTTCAGAGCTGCTGCAGTGCACTTTATCATTCGTTTAAGACATGAGAACATTCTGCCACCAGTAAAGCTTCTGACAGCTGGCACAAGGCACACATGATAGAATGGCTGCATTTTTGACAACAAATAGCCCGAAAATATAGTTCATTTCAGTTTGATCAGGAAAAAAGCATTCCATCTGAGAGCTGTCTGCCAAACAGCACCATGACATGTCAGCCTTGCTGCACATTTTGTGTGTGATAAGACAAATCAGGAGGGAGGGAGATCCAATATTAACAACAGTGGCTTATTTCACAAAAGAGATCTTTTTGGATGTGACATCGCTGGCAGCCCTAGCTAGATGGGAAATATCAGTGGAACAGTATCTTTGGCCGTGGACCAAGGTTGCCGGAGCAAGATCATCAGCTGTCCTTTTTAAATTGTGAAATATTGATTAAAAAAATAAAAAATCATTCTGTGAATTTAAGATATCATCTGTGACAAATGTATTGTAACAGTGTAGCGTTATTAGACAGTAGACCAACTTCTTCTTTCTCTTTTGGTGAATGGTCAAGACGAGAGTTGACACACAGCTCTACCTTTTTTATCAGTCGAGATATTTTCACACCGTGAAGGACACAGTTACGACATGGCCGTTTGTAGCCAGCCTGTAAAAAAAGGTTGGGGCCAGGTCATCTTTGAAACTGTACCAAGATCATGAAAGGCATCCCAACCGATCAAGGGCATGAAGTGTTATTGCTGCTGCACACCTGAAACTACTCAAGGTAGACATGCCAGCTAAAGCCGCTGCTACAATCTGAACAGCTGGTAATCAGACTGATTCATATCTTCCCCCCTTCAGCCCGACTTTGTGTCACTGTTTCTGATTTCTTGTTTGGAGGGATGTTTTCTTTTGGCCTTACTAATGCAGGAAGTGACGCTTTTTCACATTGAATATTATTTCTGTAAGTAAATTTGCAACAAATTGTAGAGTTTTGTCAATATCGTCCATGTTTGTCGCCATTTTCTGTCACTATTTTGTCTTGAATGTAACTAGCTATGGAAGAACATGGCGTCTCCATTCTTTTACCCCTTTCACACTGGACAAAAACCCCACCAACACCCGCTAACATCTGGCTTTTGTCTTCAATGTGAATGTGTTCAGTCAGCATTTACTCCCGTGTCAAATGACTCTGCAGTAGTCATGATTATTTATCAGCTCCTGCTCCGATTGGGCTGTGATGAAAAGGCAACATCCTGGTGGACACAGTAAAAAAATATTAAAATTGTTTAATGCTGCGCATGTGCAACTTCCAGAGATTTGAAGAAAGAGAGATGCTTCACTCTTTAGCAGCTGTGGAGAAAAAAATAATAATTTAAAATAGGATGAAAGCCAGTGGATGGAGAGGTTTTAAAACAGGTTCTGCTCTGCTGTGATAAAAGGCCCAGGACATGTTGCACACTATTTTTCTGTAATTGGCCTCCGCGGACAGATTCGATTAGTGACTGCCTGTGTGACCTCTAACCTTTCTTGTACCAACTACTTCTAAACTCTTTCCGGGGCCAGGGGAGTTCACAGGGAACAAATGAACAATTCATGGACCCAGCTGTGCTCAGATTTCAGTCAACAGCTCCCTGCTCCACCCCCCAGGTGCAAAATGACAAAAAACAAGAGATTGTGATAAAAGGAAGCTCCATCCAGACAGTTGGGAGCAGAGGTGCCATTCCACCCCATCTCCGTTTCAAGGCTGGAGACTTGGCTAAAGTGTGATGTCCAACTGCTCCTCTCAGAATAGCTTTTTGTGGTTCCTGTCTGAAGCGCTGGACATCACAGCCAGCGCTGCCACTTCTGGCTCCATTAGAAAGTTGGTCTTTGTTCAGTTCGCTCTCTGGCTGCTTATTTGACATTCTGCTCACCTGTGCGTGTGCCAAGTGAGACATTGTGCTGCTATTGATTGGCTAAGACCTGGTCCGTCAGGATGAGTGTGTGCCCGCCAGGTTATCAGTGACATCACTCCTTGGAAAAGCAGCGTTCGCCTCTGCCTTCCCTTATCGATAGTTTGGGGAGTGCATTAAGAGTTGCTGCTCAGCCTGATTTATTGAGACGCGCCAGCGCCTTTCTGCGCAGCCAAAGGGCACCGGGTAACAATCCAGTCTCACTTCCTTTCCCGGCAAACAGTGTTTATTTACTCACTCTCAGGGAGGCAATGAAGGCAGCTCTGACAGACAAACAATCTTATGATGCAGCCTTCATGTCAGGACTGGATTTTTTTTCTCTCTCTCCTTCCTCGCCATCCTTCCTCCCTCCAGAATGTCTCAGTCAGTTGTCAGTCCTTTTTCCCTAGCCATGGGCCCTGTTGACACAGGAATCCGTCACTCCTCACACTGGGGAGAATGGGACATGTTGGCGGCCATTACTATTCATGAGGCAGTGTGATCCACTCTGTCACCCGTTGTCAGCAAGAGGTGTCTGTCTGCACCGCCGCTCCCCTTACTCTCTTTATCAGCCAGGGGTGGCTAATGAGAAGCACCAGGTTAATACCACCACTAGAACAGCGATGGCTTTAAACCTCTTAATTCATTTAGACACTGCTAATTGAAACCCATGTGAACTACACTCTGGACACCATCCATTTTCCTGCAAGCTACCGCTGAAAGGGGGAGTGTGTGTGCGTGCGATTTGATCAAATTTTTGAAACTGATGCCAGGATTAACTCACCTTGAGCCAGACCGTTTCCCTGTTTGAATTTGCATCTTTTCCTTTCAGAGCGATTTCTAGCCCTGCACATTATAGCTACTATGTCAAAATTAAGTCGTTCCGAGAAATGTCAGGAGACAACCACAACCAAATATACTTAGGAACAGCGGTGACATGCAACACCGAAAATAACCAGCTTTGGATAGTCAAAAACATCTTAGTCCCATTACAGCGAGTAAAAACAGCAGCCATGACTAATACTAGACAACCTCCTGGATGTGGCAAAGTGTAAATTAAAAATTCACCCTGCAGTTGTCAGACATGACTTCGTCATCCTGCACTTGAGTGTTTAATCAGCATGCAGTGAACACTGTGGGCTCGTTGACTAAAACCAGGAGTTCTTACTCTCCCTCCTTCCACCTCCTTCAGCCTTCATGCATATTTATCCTTGCAGCATTTGTCAATGCTGCTGAAAATGAATATTGACAACAGTGAGAGGGCGTTTTCTATCCCACCGCACAGCCAACTTTGTACACCTGGCACTCTGAGGCCTTTCCTTTTCCTACTGTGTGAGATAGCTGAGGACAAGGCATGCAGACTCTTTTTTTCCTTGCCATCTTTGATCTATCTTTATGCTACACTGAAGGGCTGTGCCCTAATGATAGGAGATCATTCTCCCTTTCTTAGATGCAGCTGTAAATATTCAAATGAGCCATCATCAGTCGATGGTGTGAGCGATAACGGGTCCATCTTTTACCTGCCCCTTCTTGTGTGCGACAGCAGGATATATTTAGTTGACTGCATCGTCGTCCCCAAAAGCGCTTGATTTGCCGGCATAAATTTCAGCAGACACACATCCTTCCCGGCGCCTGCAGAGGCAAATGCTTATTCATTTACCCGTTTGTCATTTCAATAGTTATTTTATGGTGGTGCTGTATTAATTGAACTGCTTCTACTGCACAACAATTCAAGGCCCAGTGAATCTATTACAAAGGGAGTGTGCCGGAAACATCGCTGAACGGGCTCACAAATCAGCCTAAGCTGAGAGGGGAACCTCACAATAATGTAACACAATCGCACTAATCTTTCATTTACAATGTGCTCCTTCCTCAGCCATGCAAGGAAAATGTCTTAAAAGCCCGAAGTGGCTGCTGTGGAAAAAGCAGATTGGTTGCACGGGAGTTTCACTAGATTACTGTGAGCTTGGAGTAGTTGTTGGGCTGCATAGGACGAAAATATCCTTTGCTGTATGTTAAAGAAAATGACACGAGGTAGTTTGTGCAGCTCATCATTTGAACCGTCGCTTTGGAGGATTGCTTTAAAGATTTAGTTTGGTATCCAGTTAAAAGTGGGAAATGTGAAATGTCCTTAAGAAAGGCCTTATTATATTATATATTATATTATTATATTATATTATACTTCAAATTGAGAGATTCAACAACACAATTAAGTATTTCACTCTTCAGTATCATGATTAATTAAGTTTGTGCATCAAGATATATTTGTCATCATTTGCCTTTTTTTTTTAGATTGTTTATAATATTTTGTGCAAAAACAGAATGTGTATTTGAGGTGATCCTGCTGCGGCTAATTCATATCTGTGTATGTGATTTGTTTCTCAAAACTTTCTTTATTGAATTCCCCACCAGGTAGATAAAGAGAAGCGTGTCGAACCTTCATGCAGGCTTGAAATAAATATAAAACTGAACAAAGGTTAAAGGATGAAGGTATAAATCTGTGAATCAATCACTAAACTTTAAAGCTTCTGTAAGTGATATTCTTTTTAATTATAATAAGTGTTAAATAGCTCTATAATCCAACAGTCATCACTGCAATAGAGTGTTTGGTCAGTAACCCGTGTCTCTCCTCCTGATGAGTAAAGACATTTTCTGGTATCCCTGCCCACTTTATCCACACAGGACAGAGGACTCCGGTCTGCTTGTGAACATGCAGCTAGCAGGATCCTCCCTCGTGCTCGCTGCTGCGCATGCATGTGGTGATGTGGAGGGGATTGCTACCTGTGAAAAGGACAGGAAGTTTAAGCAAAAACACTGACAGCAGCTTTAACACTGCATGTACTGATATGGGGCAACTGTAGGCGGAATAATAAGCTGTAAACACTAGGGGTGTAACAATACATGTATTTGTATTGAACCGTTTCGGTACAGGACATTCGGTTCGGTGCACGGGTGAGTTCCTGGAACGGAAGTTGCGTGTGTTTATTTTCCGCCGGCAGCTACACGTGCAGCCCGTTTACGTCATAGCTAACGCTAGTGAGGAAACCAGAGCTTGAACACCCTCCCGTGTCGCTACAGTCTCCTGCTTGGGAACACTTCAGCTTCCTTAAATATTGCAACGGAGAAAGACATGTTTCCAGTGTGACAGTTTAACTGGTGTTCACTTTAACTGGCGAGGGTCCCAGGTGTGCTGGAGGTGTGGTTTGAGAATCCCGTCTGGAGAGAGAAGGGTCCTCGGCCATGTCCGCTAACCAGGAAACACATTCCGATCACCCTGCTCATCGATCCAAGTCATGTACATGTATATTCATTTTGACGTGGCTTAAACACTACTATTCCACACGGAGATGCCGGACCACTGCACACCACTGTTAGACGAGCGCTACAGAGCACACAGTGACAGTGTAGGTGACTGTGTTGATGCCTAAAAACGCGTCTGTCAATAAATCGTCCGAAAGTGCATATTGTCGTCCTTATATCTTCGTAATGAAAGTCTGTACTCACAATAACTGAGTCAATGTGGACAAGTTAAACTTTCTGGCAAAAAACATGAAGGTTGAGTAAAACTGAACAGGGCTACATGCTGAACTGTTAGTGCTGCACTTTACTCGTTAACAAGCTGTGAGGGATTTATATTTATAATATTTCATATAGTTTTTGTTTGAGAATATTTTATTCATTGAAAGGCTTATTTTATATATATTTTGTTTATTTGAGAATAATTTATTAACTTATTACCAGGCAGCACTTTACAACAGTATTCTATTTTTTAAAATGTTATTTTCGTATTTTGTATGTTACAATAAATTGTTGGTTTACAAAAGTTCTGAATACACAACAAGCAAATTTATGTTTTGCATTTTGTT
>OMLP01034929.1:21228-37585 GCA_900302685.1 Spondyliosoma cantharus
TAATTCCCCAGATCCCAATCAGATTGAGGAATTGCCATCAGATTGGGCCTGGCCGTCACCCAGCGAGGCTCGGACAGAGGACCTCTGGTTGGTGCACCAGGCCGATGGCGTCCGATCCTTTGAGTCCTGTGAGTTGTAGGGCACGGCCTCCATGGATCAGACTCATTGCACTCAAGTGTTGATCTGGGGGATTTGGAGGCCAGGTCGATCTCTTTGTGTCAGGACTCATTCTCCTCCAAGGTTTCCCAGCAGAACATTGAATTGTAACGAGAGGATCAAACGTCATTCACTTAACCTGTAAGTCCTTTAAATCCTTTGGCTGATCGATGTGTAGCCAAGTTATTTAGATTCGGTTCCTCCGACGCATACGTCTGTTTGTGCTCCGCACGGAATAGAAATGACAAATCAGACCGAAACACGAAAATAAGAAAAAACAGATGTAAAACGTTCCTCAGAAAATCGTTCCATTGTTGAGGTGGCTGTTTTGCGGCTGGTCTTTGTGTCTGTACGGCACGCTGATATTCTTTGATCGGAATTGGAAGAGAGGCTGGAGATGGAAAGCGGTGGCGAGACTGTGAAGTGAAAATAAGAAAATCTAGGAAAGGCGGAATAAAAAAATGTAAAAAAAAAAGATGACAAAAGTACAAAGTGTGAAGAACAAGAGAGGGGGTGAGGAGGAAGGAGAAAGAGAAAATAGAATGAAAGCGGCAACTTTTTTTTTTTTTGTCAAAGAGAGACAAAAAAGCGCAAGAGCAGAAGTGAAAATAAGACGATACAAAGAGAGGGAAAGAGCTTTATGTGACAGAGAGGAAGCGCTGCGGAGACGAGTGCGATGGGAATTAGGGGGGGTCGGGGAGAGAAGGACTTAGATGACAAATATCAGCATTTCAGCGGCGTGTGCACCGAGATGAACTGTGATTCATCAATCACTGCTGCTTTCCTTTCAAAATCATCATTCCAAATAATAATACAAGTGAAAAAGTCTCCTCAGTGGTGCGCAGATCATTTCTGAGCGACGCTCCGAAGCCCCTCATCATGCGATTGTCCGTATAATCTGACAGTCAGACTCCGCAGCTATGTGTTTTTCCTTTCCTCTTCCCCGTCGGGTTTATGCATCTTTGGTGACAAGCAGCCAATTGAGAATGAAATATGGCACAAACTATCCAATTATGTCAGAAAAAAGGGGAGCAAGCTCGCTGGAGCATGGCTAAAATCTAATCTTACTCTAATCTCTCCCAACCCCTTGGCAGGTAGCAATCGAGGATTCAAATCCTATTTCGGGATATCACATTAACCCCCGACACACACACACACACACACACAAACACACGCATCCGAGCCGGAGCTGTCAGGTTTTCATCGTAACCGTAACCATCATATCCATCTGCGCGGTAATGCCTTGTCAACAGGATGTGTCCTTGCATCAGACGAACGCCTTTGTGGCAGTAAAATGGCAGCGTGGGTGAATTTGATAGTGCACTTTGATTTATGCCCTGACCAATTCAGAGCACAGATAATGAGAATAAATATGAAGCAATAAGAAGGAAAGTGAATGTGGGAGGAAGAAGACGCAGCGAGAAGAAAAAAAAGTGAGGTTTATTCTTTTTTTTTTTAAACCGAGGTGAAATAATACGCGAGGCGGCTCACCTCCTTCCTGCAGGAGGAGGAGAAGCTGAAAGTTTCCACGTCATCACAACTTTGATAGACTCGCAGAAACTCTTTTCGACTGAGTTTGTCCTCCGACTCTTCCTTTTACGGACAGCTTTCGGTTGGAGTGGCATGTAGCCGAGACAGAAAGCAGTTGAAAATGTTCACAGTGATCTTGTGAAGCGAGCTGCAGCTGAAGGAAAAGTTAATCAAATAAATGCAAATTTCAGTCATTATCTCCTCACCCACATGGCGATGAAAAGCCGTTTCTGGAGCTTCACGGCAAAAAAGAGCGATTCAGCATTCTCCTAAACAGCTAGACGACAAAAAAATAACACGAAATGGCTCCACGCAGCTCCACGAAGCCCTGAGATCCCGAATCAATTGAAAAAGATTCACATCGTAGACAAGCAGTCGAGCTTCTGCGCCCGCTTCAGACGCGGTGGTTTCTTTTATCTTCACAGCCACAGTGAAGATTACGGTGTAAAAAGTGGGTAAAAAAAAAAAAAAAACGTCTTTTCAAATCAATTTGGGATCTTCTGTTACAATTACGGTAAACAAGACGAGAACAAAACAAAACACGGGAGGCAGGATGGGGGAACAAAGCGAGTTTTATTTAACTAAAAAGCTGAATATACAAAACCCAAGGAATCCAGAAAAGTAGGAACAAAAAAAGGGCGAACACGAAACAAACTGACAAAGACACGAGGCGAACAAAGACTGTATACACACACGCTAACCAGGGGAAGAGGTACAGGTGAAGGAAAGAAACAGAAAAACACAGGAAGGAGGAACCGAAGAGCAACACACAAGGGTGCAATTTCAAAATAAAACAGGAAACACAAGAACAACAAGAACCGGAATGATGACATCTTCCTGTTACGTGGATTATACACCAGATGAGCTCCATTTTTTAGGTCAGAGCAGTCATATATCACCTCGAGGCTGAATATCAATACTTGATACAGACACAGCCGACCTTAAACGACCCGTAAAATCTTCTCCATCTTTTGAATTTAATGACAGAAAGGTAAAACTCGTGTCCCCAGCAGCTCCTGGACATCGCGGGACTTCTAATGATGAGAGAAGAAGCCATGACACTGCAAAGCAACCTGACCGCTGCGGATCACAGATTCAGTGATCGCCGCCTTGAGCTCCTCCTTCTCTCTATCCCTCTCCTCGTCTTTCTATCCCTCTCCGTCCTTGACCCGCCCTCATCTTCATCTTCTTCTTCTCACCTCAATTACTTGATCTTACTTCGTCCCCTTTGTCATCCTCGTCTTCCAGCCCTCTTACCTTTCTGTTGCCCCTCTCTTTGTTTTTGTCATAAAAGAGGAGAGGAAGTAAATGATGCCCGCTTCTTGTTCGTCATCATTCTCCCCTTCGCTTTCCGTCCCCTCTAATGTCACAGCTGCCCCTCTTCTTCCTCCTCCTCCTCCTCTCGTCCTCCACACCCTCAGCTCTCACCGAGCTCAGTAATTGTGAGGATGGCCTGTTCCCCAGCGGAGCAGTGCGGGTCACCCGCTCAGCTGTCCACAAAGCCCCCGCGGAGCAATCAGCTGCGGCCGTATCGTCCGAGATTGCCATTTAACCTGTGATTTGCTGCGTGGGCGCGACCGCAGCCCGCCGTGACTCGTATTTACAACGCCAAAGCGCAAGAAGCCGTGGCAGATCATTTGAAGAAAAGGCGATGTCGCCAAGGACAAAGGAGTCGGGCGCGGAGCGGAGGAAGCCACCCACAGGTTTCAGAAAGCGCACGTTTACAATTCCCGTTCTGTCAAAAAAGCTCCAATCGTTTCCGTTGTTATCTTAAGGCGGGTGATACGGGGAGGAAGCGTGAAAAGTTATTAACCTTTGATCCGGGCTGCAGATATGAAATGCCGACAGAGAAAAGGCAGAGAGAGGGAGAGAGAGAGAGAGATGGGGGGAGAGGAAGGATAAGAGGATGTACAAAAAGTGGAGAAAACAAGAAACAAGAGGAGAATGAAACTTTATTGATTGCTGTGAGGAAATGGGATCGTGGCAGCTTTAAAAGCAAAAGGTGACAACAGGGAAATAAAGATAAAAATAGAAAGCAGAATGAGAGAGGAGCGGGTAAAGAGTGTGCGTAGGTAAATGTGTGACATCAGCTGATCAATAGGCGAGATTTGAATGGCATGTTATGACTCTTTGATTGGCTACGTCTCGGCAACAAAACTAGGCGGTAAGGTTCAGGAAAAGATCATCTTTCACGACACGTTAGTGACCTAAAATACATCATTAACATGGGAGACAGGAGTGCTGAGGGAAATGAGGTATTATAAAGACAATCGACTGACTTTAGATAAAAGACAAACACAGCGTTCGTGTGGACGAGAGAGGAAGATGGAGCATGGCCCCTAAATTCCACCAGATCCGTGTTTGGACCGTATCTGATCCCCCACAGCGGCGGAGAGAGAGAAGACTCCTTCCGTTCCTTCAGTCGGGATCACTAAGAGTTTTTTTCTTCAGCTGTTTGTTTGTTGGAACGGCGGTCGCGCGTGATTCCGTAAACATCGCGGGAAACTCCTCGGCCTCGCAACTCCGGCTGTCCAGCACTCGAAGCACGGCCGGTCGTGGGTTGGCGGAGACGTTCCGCAACGTACACGCAACCAACGTTTCCACATAATGTAGAAACTTTCTTTGATCACGAAGCCTGAAGACCGACTGGTCGCTCCACTGGTATTGTCCAAGTCTCTATTTCGAAGGTCTGTCTTCCATCTCCTGCATTTGCATCTCGTGTAGACCGTAGATCAGATAAATAGTAATATAAATTCAACGTGATAACACAGTGTCACTATATTTCATGCATCCTTGACTTTAAAAATTGTGTTTTGCACACATAAAGCTGTGTGCGATGCAAATCCTTCTTTGTTGAATCTAGATTTCTTTCTGTTTATATTTGAGAGAGACAGAAAATAAGAGCAAAGGAAATGGGGAAAAAAAAAAAAAGAAAGAAAATGAGACAAAGATTCAATTCACGCGGACGGCGAAGAGGAAATGAATACGAACGCGAGCCGGAGAGACGAAATGTTTCATTGCCAGACTCCCCGAGGAGCGACCTGGGAGACGGAGGGTGGATGAGACAGGCGGGAGGTCTTTGGGAGGAGTAATGGAGGAGTTACTTCACCACAGACGCTGAATAATTCTCAGTTCTGTCTAATGCTGGAGAAACTTCTTCCTCTTCATCTTCAGATTTCTTTTCCCGGGCTGAAGAGTTTTCAACCTCGACGCAGAGCCGCCGAGTTCAGTGATACAAGTGCGCCTGATGATTCCTGAACTAGCTGAGGTGAAAATTCAGATTCTTTCTGAAGCCTTTTTTGTTTATTTTCAGTATTCTCACCACGACGTCCTCGGGATCAATTTGTGACTCTTGTTTTTAGAAAGTCTCGCCTTTGTTCGCTTAATGTCCAGATACAAGTTTTTTTTTGTTTTTTTTTTTCAAATTGCCCTGCCTCTAATCTCTTTTTATTTTGCCCTCTGGTGGCGTCGGATAGTTTGAATGCTAATGGAAAGTGTCGGCGCTGTTGATGCCGGCGGAAACAGAGAAACAAACAGAAGCAGGCTGATGGAGAGAGAGAGAGAGAGAGAGAGATCGCCTCTGATACGTTCAGAGCGAAGAAGTCAAGACGATGGAAACGACTCCAATTTAACTGAGCGCTTGTTTTCTGAAACAAACAGAGAAATCAACAAGTGGAACGATGAGGCGTTTGACGATGCTTGTTTAATTAATCACCACCCGACACGCGCTGTAGATAGCGCGCGTTAAGGCTTGATTATCTGTGTGTGCAGAGAGCGAGATTAAAGTTTTGAATTTGGAGACGTGCCCACTCTCCTGATCAGTGGCTGTGTTTTTTTTTTTTTGGGAGAATAACCCGCAGAAAACTTAGTTTAAAGAAATGGACAGTGTGTCGATCCAGCTCTCAGAGGGGCCTTCTGAAAAAGGTTTTGTGTTGCTGTACAACCCAACCGGCAGAATAAATGTTCCGGAAAACATCGTGTTTTGGCTTAACATACCTGTTTTGGTCGCCACAAACCGGCTAATATTTGTCCCACGGTCCCCTTGAAAACACCCCGTTTCGTCACCACATTTCCAGCCACGTTGTATCTGTTTTCCTCATCGGTAGAAACTACCGACGACGCAGGATAAAACACGAGTTTGCTCATCGATTCGGTGTCTAATGGAGACGTGGGCGCAGATGGAAATAATGCCAGGCTGCCAGTCTTGACTGGAACGTCAGACAACCTACATTTTCCTCTGGAGCTGTTTCGAGACAGAATAGGATCGTGACGGCGAGGTTTATAGGGAATCGATCTGAATGCAGATGGTGTCATTATTCGCGCTGTTACATTGTGCAGTCGGCATTTATTTTGAAATTGTAGGTTAAAGCAAACAACTCGCCTGTCGTCAGTGTAAAGAACTGTCAGCTCTTGAAACTCAGCGTCTCTACATCGACATTGTATCACATTTGTTGTGCAGCTGCTGATGTGCAGTTTGAAAGCAGAGTGAAAGAGGAAGGCACATATTTGTTTTATCATAATCATCCCACGCGTCACATCTATTCCGTGACACGACTCTCGTTCTCCTTTTGGGTTTCCGTCAGCAAACGTCGCGGAGAGTACCTGGCATTTTTGTCATTTCCATCCCCTCAGTGAAGTAAGCTGATTGGATGCTGAAAAGGCGGCTTGAAAATCACGCTTGCCGTCTCAGAGCGACCGGAGTCGCCCTCGCCTTCAGCGCTCCCAACTTTCCTCTTTCGTCAGCCCGTTCAGTGCCTTCGCAAACAAAGTCTGCCTCATGTGTTTGGGTCGCGTCGAGGTTTAACGCGGTGAAGTTATTTCTGCCACCTACGCTGACGGAGGACTATCTGCGCGGGGGGGAAAAAAACAAAATTGAGAAAACCCAAAAAATGAGCCGTGCCTTGCGCGAAACGAGGCGTTAACGCTGTGAAGAGGTTGTTCGGGGGTGTCATCCAAACAGCTTCACGGTGTCGTTCAGCCTTTTAGCCCTTTTACATTTTCATCCTCCGTCTTGACGTACATCCTCTAACCTGAGTTTGAACTCAAACGCAGACAATCGCGATGAGCCCTTTAAACGGCTTCATCGCGCACTGCAGCTCCTCTTCCTCTCTCCCTCTTGTGAGGAATTCGGGTCAGCACCCTGCGACTTTGTTCGTTAAACCTGCCGGGAGCAAATTCTCAGAGCGACACCAGCCGAGCTGCAGAGGATTACACTTGCGACAAGACAGCCTGGTTCCTCTGCTGCTCTTATTTTTCCCACTTCCACTGATGCAACTCTGTGATGCTTACCTCCGCCGTCACGTTTTGCTTCATCCATCGATCTAAATCACAATGCTCGGTGTCGCGGTCGTAGGTGTCAGTCCAGAAAGCTTATCCTCGTGTGTTTCCCTACTTTTCTTTCCACTTCCTGTCTTTGTCTGTTTTCCTGCCCTTCTCACACCTGTGTTTAATTTCTTCATTCTCCTTTATTGTTCATTGGTTGGCGTGTTTTCACCCTCCTGATCAGTTCCCCATGACTTCATGGTTTGTCTTCTTCTGTTCAGTTGTCTCACTGCCAGATTTTAGTTTCCTGCCTTCTGTCGTTCAGCTCGCTTTTTGTTCTATATATATATATTGTAGACAACTGGACTTGTCTCAGTTACTTTCGCTTTTTGTTACAGTCCTTTTTTAATGACCTGTGACTCCTGGTTGGTCCTGTTACTTATATAGGAGACTGTCTTTGTTCCAGATTCTGCACGGAAATAACACATCACTCTGGATTCAGTGTTGGAATGTAACTAGGTACATTTACTCAGTACTTTAGTACAATTTTGAGGTACTTTACTTGAGTATTATCATTTTTCTTCTACTTTATCAACTGTCTGTCCTCAGACCCTCGAGTCGAGTGAGGAAAAAACTTGCCGTATAGAAAGAAAAAAAACCCTTTGAGTACTTTAAACAGCGCTGCTGGAATGACTGGCAATTAGCAAAGGTCCTACGTCGATCAAGAACGATTGATCCTGCATGTAACTCATCCATGAAGCCTTACGTCGGATTGAATGATTTAATGTCAGACAGATTCTCTCACTGAATATTCAGGGATAATGAGAACGTTTCCGTTTGCATCATACAGCGAACAAGGAATGCGTTTGACTTCATTTGCCTCAGATCAGATGTCGAGGCTAAAATGATTTGTTTTGCAGCCCCACTACAGAGACTGTGACCACTGGGCCTGTTTTCTAATCCATCCATGGCAGCAGCAGACAGTAGAGTGACAAAACAAACTGCAGAGATGCCTCCACTGATCATTTTTTTTTATTTCAGCCCTCTAGCTCGCGTTCCCCGTTGGAATAAACAAACCGATCCCGAAACAGAATTTTCTCCAAAAGCGGATATGACACTTATTCATAAACATGAGGAACAGTAGAGCCGATGATGGACGTCATGTGTACGCAAACAGAACCTTTGATAGCTGCTCCGCACAATCCTCCAGCCGAGCGCCGCGTGTGATATCAACGAAAACCGTCCCCGTGGAGGAAAATATCCCGCATTTCATCCTGAATCGCCGTCGTGACAGGCAGACAGGGAGTCTGCAGAGACCTCCTCTGCAGGTCTGAGTCCACTGAAGCGTTTTTGACACCTGCTTCGCTGCTTCCCGTAAAGATCGGCTCGCGGCTCCGAGTGGTTTTTGTCGAGATGTGAAGAGGAGTGGGCTGATTTTTAATCCTCGAGCAGAAAAAAATAAAATAAAATCGCAAGCAGCCGCGGCGTGCAGGTGGGCTGCAGTGTTCAAGTGTCGGATTAACTCAGTTTACACTCCTGTGTGTGTGTGTGTGTGTGTGTGTGTGTCTACTTTTCGTGAGGACCGATTTGAGTTTTAGACTTCAACATTTTAAGGGGCCAATTTTTTGGATGTTACGACGCCGTCCAGGAGCGCAGGTACGAAACATAAAAGTTAAAAGGTCGCTCCCTCCTCGCAGTCTGAATACTGAGATACATTTAAAGTGAAATAATTGATTACTTCAAAAAAAGGTGAACAGCAAATTAACCAGTATCATTCAGGCTGAACCAAGGACAACACAAGACAAAAATACTTTTTACTAACCCTCCAGGCCAAGACAACACCTGGTTCTGTCGCCACAACAACATTAATAAATGGCTGGAAATTGTCCCGAAATCATCCGGTGGTTTCCATGCGTACAGAATCCGACCCTTCGTCTGGAAAACTCGGCAGCCTTCTCACCGTCGGTCTCCACCCTGCTGTCTCCTCCAGGTCTCACCAGCATCGTGAACTGTGCCATTTCAAAGGACGCGAGGACTGCAAACGTCTTTAGACCGCGTTTTCAGACACCTCATTTATTTTTAGTTTCTTTTCTTTTGCCCAAAACTGTTAGAAGTCGCGAAGACACAAACCTCTGGAGACTCTGTCTGCAGATATCACAGCTCACGACACAACGCCTCGCCTAAAATACCAGAAGAAGACACATTTCGCGAAGATATTTTTGTAATACGAGGGAGCGTTTTCAAACCCAGCGACAACGTTGGTCCGGTTTGAAATCCCAGCAGGGCTTTCGTCCAATCAGGTGCATCCAGTGTTTGTTTAGTTTGTCGGAGGGGGGTCAAGCGTCACCTGGCCTTGCATCAGACGAGGCCCCTGTGGACTTGAAGTGTGCATGAGTGCAGGCAGTGTGTGTGTGTGTGTGTGTGTGTGTGTGTATGGGGTGCCGGACAGAACGGTTAAGGTTCTCTAAGGACGCGTTAACCCAACCGAACGGGTGCCTGTAGGGAGGAAGAGGGAACGCCTGGAGCTGCTGCAGCCAGGCTCAGGTGGCCCTCAGGTGCGCCAGGTTACACTGACGATCCACCTGCAGAGAGAGCAGAGACGCAGGTGACTCACTCGGCAAAAACGCAAGGCGACGCGTCAGACAGCGTGCCGATCGGGGACACAGCTCCACCTGTTCGCGGCTGTGATTGTTTGTCTGTTCGCATCTCCAAACTGTCCAGCTGTCGGTGGAAAAGCAGCCGCGGAGGTTCTCGTTACCTGCACAGTGTTTGTGTTGTTAGTGGTGAAAGTGATAAAAAAAAAAAAGCATTCTCCTTCGCGATCAAGACTTTTGTTTCCAAGACCTTCTCACGTTTTAATTTGCCTGTGTTAGGGTAGACAAACCGTGGGTGTGTTCACGTCTCTCCAATCTTTTTGTTTTTCAGCGTTAGCTTTCCCACTCGTCCGAACACTAAAGCAGCGATATCGATCACTGACGGAGCTGCTCTGCCTTTATCTGCTTCCAGGCTGGAGTCGCCCACTCGCTCCCTGCTGATGGAGGCTCCTAAAGGCATCCAGATCCTGGCCGAGGCCGGAGACATCCAGGCCATCTGCAGGAACGAGCTGCGACTGGAGTCCAAAGACGGAGAGGTGTGTCAAACAACATAAACTGCAGGACAATCTGGTTCATTGACTTGGACAACTTGGGTGTATAGTTTGTAGAATAATATCACTGCACCGAACACTGAGACATCTCCAGAAATGAGTGTGATGGATCACTTGGTTTCCAAACTGCCCATTGACATGACAGTTCCAGTCCAGTACTTACTGTAGTTACGCGCAAGAATGAAACGGTAAAAAACAGACAAGCCAATCCGCAAGAACACAAACTTTAAGACAAACAAGCAAGTGCATTAACACAGAAAGCTCAGTGCACAGCTTGTATCGGGTGTACTCGTGTCCAAATAAGGTGGTTTTCTAATTTAGATAAAAAAACTTGACTGATCACGTTTCTTGCTGCCGTCGACCTCGTTATCGACACGATTCGTCCTCTAAGACGAGTCCTGTGACCGTAACTGAGCAGAAACGACAGCCAGTACTGCAAAACTGACAACAAACTTCTGTTAGTCCAGAATTAGCTGCGCTCATGATCTGGTTTGTTGCGGCTGGAGGTCTCCCAAGAGCTCGTTACAAATGGCCATTTTCTGTCCCGAGGTCTAATATAGAAATATCCGGCGGGTTCACACTTGTTGAAACACGGACATTTTATCCCAACGACTAGGCTGCTAAAAATACAGCCACTGTGGTCTGTTAAAGATCATTTTGTGAAACCAGAAATCACGTTTTGCAGTCAGTAATGTGCCTTTTTGTCCATGGACAATAGTTTGACCAGTCTAAGTAGTAAGATTTTGAAATAATAATACAATTAATGCTGGCTGAACGGCGTCTTGCTTCAGTTTCCTTTTCCTTTCACTCCCAGTAAAGACGCCTGCTCCTGTCCGGAACATTTCCACAGATGTAATCACACTATATGATAATGAGTCATTAACAGAGCTGGTGTTACAGCCAGCATTGTTTGAAACAAACCCTTCGTTAGGTTGTTTACTTGATGACAAAGAGAGCTGAAACGCCTTCATTTGTCCACAGACTGAACTCATTATCTTAGTTAAATGCCGCCGTGTAACTTCAGTCCTCCCACTCTGTTCTGGCAAGTTGAGAAAATTAACTTTTCTTGTCCTCCGGCCATCCTGGCTGACGGAGACTCCATCTCGATTCAACATTTTCTCTCGTCCCAACTTATTTTTAGCAAACAATCCAAACAATAGTCAGCTCCCTCGGCCAACATGGACCAGCGTTTAGCTCATTGGCTGGTGGCAATTTCCCCACATGCTGGCCGTCCACCAGAATCTGCTCGAGCCTCACAGAGAAGCGGGAAAAACAGAGGGCAGAAGTTGATTGTTTGTCCGTCTTTTTTTCCTCATCTCAGCCGGTTCTTCTTTAAAAACGTTCCCATCCGTCTTTTCCTCCTCTCCAGTTCCCTGTCCGTTCATTTCCTCCTCCTCCTCCTCCTTCCTCTGGCCTCTTTCTGTCTGTAACTTTGTTATGCACCATCTTTTTTTTTTCTCTCCTCCTCGCTCATCCACTCCTCATCCTCACGCTGCTGCTGCTGCTTCTCCCCTCCCTTTCATCCTTTCCACCCTTCTCCTAAATTCCTCCAACCGTCCCCCGATTCGTTACGCACATCAGTCCTCGCATTCATCACGGTCGGCTGCGCTGATAAAAGGATTTCCCACCTTACGTCACGCCAGTCGTGTCATGTCAGATCTGTTAAAATCGGCGGGGGAGGATTAGGGAGAAGAAAGCGTTTAAAAGTTTCCCACAAAAAAAAAAAAAAAAAGAACAGTTTCGTACATTAAGACAGGCCGCTGATATGAGACGGACGAGGAGGAGAGAGAGGCGGTCGGAGGGAAGGTGCCCTTGGATTCAGCTCGGCCCAATTAAAAGTCTCCGCGGCGGCGGTCCGAAGCCACGCCCACGGCCACATCTTTGCCGCAGTTGTCACGGATGTGTGGTCGAAAATGAGGCCGTTGAACTCCTGATGGTCAATTCATATAATTAGAATCGCGTTCTCACACTCCATTAGTGTTGCAAATGTCCATTTGTCAAACCTTTGTCTTACACACTCCCTCTCCCCGGGACCCGCCAGAGCAATTACAGAGCGGTTTTTGGTCATTAGACACCCACAAACCACACGGGCAGATACAGAAATAGACTCACACACACACACTTGGTATAGAGAGCGAAACACTGTGGGCTCCTAAAGTCACACAACAGACACTTTATTGTGCATTGCACGAGTAATTTCCCCCACTCTAATAATCCGTCTTGCCTCGCCAAGAACAACCTTCTGACCGCGTGCAGCAGGGATGTACCGTCGCACCGCCACGCTAAATCACTACACCTGTCCGAACCCAGCTGTGAGGCGTAAAACTCAATCCTAATCTCCACATTCGTAGACTTTGAGCTGCCTTCCCGCTAAATCCACGAGGGGTCCGGGGCCGTCCAGCTGTCAGATCGTCATCACGACAGTTAATCCTGTTAATAATCCCCTTTTTTACTGAATGTATCTGTAATCTAATTACATTTTTTTTCTGTAGTTATTACAAGAATACAGCTAGGCTTTTTTTTTGTTGTATTCTACTAATGTAATCCCATTACATGTATCCCCTTACGCTCCCCGTGCCTGGTTGTGACATTAAACCCAGGGTTAACACGTACGGTCTACCAGGGGACACCCGAAAAACACAATATGAACATCAGATTATTTACATTCTTTTATATGCAGGCAGAATTTTTAACCAACAAAGATTCAACATTTTTCGATCTGACTGTCCTAAAAATCCCAGTACCAAAGTACCACAGTGATCACAGTTTCATTATTCTGTATCCATTACATCGTGCGGCCAATATTTACTTCTTAATGTTTTGTTAAATCAGAGAATTTCACTTTTACCACTTTTTCCCTGAAATCTCTGGCTGAATAAGTCCCTCCCCCCCAAAAAAAATGATTCAAACTAGCAAGGAACAATTAAATGTTGCAATTACTGCACCGATGAGCTTTTAATTGTGTATTATGTTTGTAAGAAAGGAGAGAAATGGTTGCATGCTAGCGTTGCAACGTAGCATGCTATCAGCCCTTGCTTAATGTGAATGCAGGGTGACGTCTTCTTCAATAATTTTCCCGACAACTTTGAGTTTACATCGTTTGGCGCCCGGCGTCAGATTGTCCGAGCGGTGAAAGGTCGGTCAACACACAAGGTAAAAAACTGTGACTGACTGAACTTTAAGCATCGAGGTGGGAAATCCATACACTGCTGTGAGAAGGGTCACTGTAATAGTGAGTCTAAAACACAAAAATCCAAGAAATGTTTTGCACAAACTAGTTCGAACGTGCTTCTTTACTTTGTGGCACCTTCGGGATGTTTGGGGGAAAAAATGTGAGAATCTAAAATCCATTTGAACTCTCGGGGTATTTGTAAAAAAAACAAAAAAAAAACAAGATAGCTGGTCTTCCCTTTACCCGTCGAGTCTGTGTGTTTTCGCCCTTCGCACTCACGCTGTCAGCTTGACACACGCATGAAGATCATCCACACACACACACAAACACACACACACAGCTACACACAGGGTCTTGCAGCGTTTCACACAGTCTTGCCCCTCGTGGTGAAAGATTTGCTCAACAGCAGCTGTCTGAGGAAGTCAACTGAGACTGCTTTAAAAAGTGTTCCAGGTCATTTGGTTGTGATGCCTCCCCGAGGCGCCTGGTAATGGCTCCTTTACCTTTTTTATGGCTGGAGAGCTCCTCCTCCCCTCGGCCGGTGAAACACCAGGCATGTAGGAGTCCCGGGAGGAGTGGAGGGGGAGGAGAGGGCAGAGAGATGGGATTCATGCAGCAGTGGTTCGTGTTCGTGCAGAGCCAGAGAGACAGGGCTTGTTTTTTTTTTTTTTATTTTCAATCAATGCGTGGTTGGAGGGGGTGAAATGAGTGGATGAGCAGTTCTGTGTTTGTTGGGAGGTGGCAGAAGGAGTTTTTCTGGAGCTTTTTTCTCTTTTTTTATTCCTCAGGAGACAAGACGAATGACCTGGGAATGAACAGAGAGCAAACTTTATCGCGTCTACTTGTTTTCTAGCTGAATGGGTGTTTTTTTTTTTTTTTTTAGATTAAACCCCATCGTGTCGTCGATCGTGTATTATTTCTGATTGGTCTGGAACACATCAGTCTCTCCTTTGCACAAGCGGAGCATGTGTTCTGCACAAGCAACATATTCACGGTTTAATATTATTATTATATTGTGTTAAAACACGGTGGGATTAAATGTGAAACCAGTTGGGATTCCAGTCTAATGAACGCTCAAAGATCTTTGCAACATTTATTACATTCACATGTGAAACCTGTCAGATTATTATGTCAAATGTAAATTCCTGTGGGATTACGCGTGACACCCTTTGTACAAACCCATGTTCACGCCAAACGTACATTTCCACACGCGTCATCGCATCGTCGCTGACACATCAGGGTCGGTGTTTTAACATAAAATGGCTTTTTGGCATTCTGGCTTTCAGAGACTTAATCTTACCCTTCGTCTCGTCTCCTGCTTCAAGGATTCAAACTGATGACCTTTAGGTGACAATGGTGCTTCCTTCGAACTACACCAAGTGCATTCTGGGTGACTTTTTACGGTGAATATCCCGCCTCCGCGCATTATCGTTCCCACTGTGAGCTTTAAATCCATCGCCTATTGTCACCGTGCGCCGAACGTCCTCGAGAGTTCGCTGCAATATCAATGGAAGAATCTTTAATGTGCGGGATGTGATGTCAGAGAGGCTGAATAGACGCGGCCAGATATTCAATACCTCGCCCGCTTAGCATTCTGCGCGAGCCACAGGCGCTGTTTGTGTGGCGAGGCAGAAGTCCTGGGGAGAAAAAATAAAAGCTAGGCTAAAGGAGAAGCGGGTGAAGAGATTTGCTTTGAAAGCAATTAGAGCGAAGAGGCGAGAAGAGACTCGTGATTCAGCGAAGGTTAGCCGAGGTAAAGATGAAAAGGCAAAAAGAGAGTTTTTTTTTTGTTTTTTTTTAGCCTCGGCTAGCCAGGCTCCTCTGGGCTGAATGACTGTGTGGAGGTCGGACACGCTGCGCAGCTTGTGACCATCGACAGAAGAGTCGTGTCCAGCCGGCTTCAGTCCAAATACGCTAATCTACAATCAGCAAACGAGAAACTCGGCGTAGTCTCTTCCTTTTAAACAGCGACTGGGTTATAACTTCACTTTCTACACGTGTCTCTGTATAAAAGGGAGCGACACATAAAGTAAAACACGGACTGCTGGTGACCAGTTTCCTCTCCCTCTCTCCCAGATCTCTCTGGACGCTCGGAGGATCCGTCTGATGCGGCTGCCCGAGGGGAAGGCCTCCACCAGCTCCTCGTCCTCCGGGACCAGGCAGACTGTCTACGAGGTTTGCGTTTGCCCCAACGGGAGGCTCTTCCTGTCCCAGGCCGGCACCGGATCCACCTGCCAGATCAGCAACAACGTCTGCCTCTAGGACTGGAAACGTACGATTAGAAATAAACACACGGATAATCCTGACAAACAGACGGACAGACGGGCAAAAAAAAAAAAAAAAAAAAAAAACCCAGACGGATGGAAACGTACCGCCTGCCTCTCGGACTGATTCACAGCAAACAACACATACAAAGACTGCCAGAGCTGATGGATATATATACAATCATAGATACTGTACCGGAACAGACACACTGATGCACACACACGCACACACACACACACACACTGACATTTAGGCTCAACCGATATGTTTTAACAAGCCAATACTGAGAATTTTGGAGTGAAGCTGCCGTCGGCTGATATTTTTGCCAATATTTCAATGCTAAAAAAAAAACCTAAATATTTTCTCCCTTAATTTTATATACGTCAGAGTGTTAAATCCTGTGAAAACAGCATCTGCAGCGTCATGGGACTCTGAACAACTCTCCACACGTCTCTCTGAGATCTTTATACGTGCAGTGTTAGAGGAGTTGTGAGGCTTTTAACCTGGATGACAGAAATAAAGGGAAGGAAAATGTGTTGCGTTGTCGGTTTTAACAACTTTTTTAATACAACAGAGGTCAGAAAGGAACTTCAACCTCCATCATACTGGGAATATAGGACTATAGCTGGCTGATACACTAATATTTAATCAAAGGACAGTATTGGTAATATATCGGTCTGACCCTAACACACATACAGATGCTGACAGACACACAACCACACACACAACACACACACTGCTCGATGGAGCCTCCTGCTAAAAACCGAGAGGAGATTTACTAGAAGATATGCTGATCTGTTCCCTCCCTCTCTCTCTCTCTCGATCGA
>OMLP01034941.1:2965-34702 GCA_900302685.1 Spondyliosoma cantharus
CTTTGTTATGTAGCTACATACATACATACTGATATATATAAACATGAATCATACATAATGATATATATAATGTGATGTGATGTATTAAGATTACCCAGATCTGCACAGCAACTTGTATTTTGCAATATGCATCATATCGTAATGTATTGTGATATAATCGTATCGTGAGCCATGTATTGTGATACGTGTCGTACCATGAGGGCCTTGCCAATACCCAGCCCTAGTCTTAACTAGTAAGTCATTGCTCAGATACTTCTTGTTGGTCCTCTCTTGTGAGAACTCTAGTGGGGAGTGTTGAGTGTTGTCAGCAACATGGGAATGGTGCAACCGAAACTACACACCTGTTGCAGTAAATGATTGGCTGTTTGTGTGTGCCACTCATTGCCCCTTGGGATTTGATAGGCTGTCTAAATGAGCCAGTGAGGGAGAACACATGGGATCTGTCTGTTAAAAGACTGGCTGTTCGCATCTCAATTCGTAGCACGCTCCATGATCAAGTGATGTGACAGGATGTTTATGAGCAAGAGCATATTCATTATGTGACCTGAAACTATCAAACAATCAATGAAGCGTCTACTTCTGATACATATTGCGATTGTTTCGATCGTTTCGTCACCCAGGCCTACTTCTTGTTGCTGACATGTCAGCTGAATGTTTGAAATGTTGTGGCTGTTGATTTTCTGTTCACTAGCCGTGACACCTTAAGACACAGCAGCAGGAATGAACTGTACAGTAAGTGGACCATAGAAAGTTTACTTGAATTTGGTCTGAAGTAAACCATACGGGAAAATAGTTCTCAATGATAAGAAATGACCTCTTATGAATTGATGAGGTTAACAAATCTCAGCGAGTGAAGATAAAGCAGACTTGGCACATTTATAGAAGCAGTTGTGTGCAGCTGCTACTGGAACCATAGAAAAGCACTTTAACCTTCCAGTAACAGGAGCTTGAGAAAAGATTTCCATGCTGTTCGCCCCCTGGGAAACCCACAGCATCAGAAAAATGTCAACCTGTCTGGTTTTCTCAAAGCTGCACTAATGAGATTAGAGGCTTAAAGTCATCGCTGTCCTTCATGTTGAGAGTTCTGCTCTCTGATCTTTACTGATCATGAAATGTGGATTGCCAAAGGCAAGGGCAGAACTTGCTCCTCTGCGAGGCCCCTGAAATTGAAAAATGTTTGATGAATGTGTATAGGACGCGGTGAATATTTCTAGTGATGTTAATAAGCTGATGGATAGAGTGAGTCCCTAGGACCCACAGGTGGTCATCTGAGTGGGTCCGAAATAAAGTGTGGGATCTTTGGACAAATTTTGATTTAAACTCGTGTTTGGTGTTGCATGGTTATGATGATGCTATATTCATATATGTCGAAAAAGCATCTCAAAATTAAACAAATGAAAAACAAATCAAACCCCGATTGTGAAAACAAAACACTGGCACATCTAGGCCTGCCCCCTGAAAGCTGATGAGCCAGTCAGTCGGAGACTGATTTTTGTCTGTCAGAGTACACTGGCTGCTGCATTAGTTCAATAAAAATCCAACAACATCATTTGATGGTAATAAGCTGATAAGAGAGGCTGAAATCTAGGGGCACCAAATCCTATCATCCTGATCAGTTGCCTGACAGGAGAGACGCTCTTTGATGCACTTTGATGTCATAACTGTACTCTGAGCTCAGCTTTACTTTCTCCTACTGTGGAAATCTTAGATGACGAAATCTCATCACAGATGATGAAGAAAGGCATTATATTGCGAGTCTGAGGCTGCAAGTGAAACGTACTAATGAAGTTTAGTGTGGTGCTAAACTGAAAAAGAGACGAGGAATAGTTTCATAATTTTTTTCAACAGCAAAATCTGATTTGACTGATAAAATCTTGCGTCGGGTACAGCCCTATTTTTGACAGTGGCCAAGTTTGTTGATCGTTGAATTCTGTGTGTCAAGGATTAGTCTCGTTGCAGCACATATCCTGTCGCGATGTTGATTGGCTGTTAGCGCCTCACACATAGCACGTTCCATTATCAAGAGCTGTTTACGAGTTGGAACATATTAGTTGTGTGCTTTCTGTTGGTTGGCACGTGAAACTTTTTCTCATTGCAATCTCCAACTTTCCGATGTCTGCCATTGTTCAGACTGTTTTCGCCATGCCCAATGGTCTTCTTGCTTGAAATATTGGCTGCAATGCCCTCCACGATATCGGTGGTGCTGCTCTGTATAAACTCTTGGAAAACTTTTGTGCACAATTACGGACGAAATGAGAGTATGCTCCCTCTGTATCTGTATTTAGCGTTAAGCATAAATTAGTCTTAATGTTTCCACTTCGCATTTCACGCAAGGGTATCTACCCCCTACAGATGGATTTGTATTCATGATAACCCCAGGCCGTGGTAACCCCAGGCCAAATTTCCATTGGCCACAGGGTTTTTAAGCTAAAGTTAACCGTGTCAATCAAAGAAAAAAATAAATTAAATTCCATCCTCATTCTCCTACATTGGTGGGTGAGTTACCATCCATCGACTACCAAAGGATGACACTCTAGTGTCCCGGGTCAGTGAGGAGCGGACCTCAAGCAAGGATATCAGCTTTATTCCAAAAAGCTCCTCAGTCACCCTCGAACATTGTGCTCTTACAGTACAGCCCACTGGATTTGAATCATGTCTAAACCTAAAGGAGTGTGGGGTCGTTGCTTTGCTCACAGCTGCCCTTTTCACTGTTCTCATAAAACTCTGTCTCCTACTTATTCACACACTCCCCATCCGTCCACACTTATCTCAAACATGTCCTAGCCTCTCAGTCACCCTTTTTCTTGTTGTTTTAGTGATCCGTCACTCTTTCACTTCCCTTACTCACCGCACATTGGTTTGTCCCACAGCAGTTTGGATTTGTTGGAACAGAAGTCTCAAAAAGAGAGAACCTTCATTAATTTAATGAGTCTGTAAAATGGAGAACTGGTGAGGTGAAGGAGGGAACAGAAATAAAGGGAGACACTCAGAGATAGCGCGAAAGCAAATGAAGAGCCTGCCGAAAGGAAGAGCTAAGTAAGACGAACTACTCCGGGGCTGACTTTGATTAAATGCAGAGCGCTGAGTCGATGCTGCTTATTTGAACCATATGTGTGGAGGACGTGGAGCAGGGAGAGTACAAGAGAAGGCCCCAGCCTGGGTATCAGGTCTGCTCGGGAAAACCTCCACAACCTCAGTGGCTGGAGTAATGGCCAGTGCACTTGTCTTGCGGGACTTGAGCGTTTGCCGGTGTATGGTGATTTGAATTTAATGACGTGTGTAATTTGTTGGCCTTGTGGCTCAGCGCTTGTGTAAATAAACGAGATAGATAGCGTGATTACAGCGCCGTTCGAGACCGTAACTCTCTTTTTTACTCAAGGAATGCACCAACCCATTTGCCTGATAAGGAAGGGTATTAAACCCCTGTCTGCTGTATTTTTGTGTGCGTGGCTTGAATGCATTCTGGATAAAGGATGCAGAGAAGCTTGATACCAGAGCTTTGGCCCCTGTGTTGTGGCTGCCTACTCATGCCCTGCTTGGTTTTAAAAGAAACCTGTAAATCTGTCACACTGGACATATGGAGGGGCTTCTGGGAGGGAAGGTTGGTCTCCAGAGCGTAGTAGTAACTGCAGTCATTATTTTAAGGCCTCATAAATACTAAAGACCTAGAACTGTCCTTCAGGTTCTCCAAAAACCTGCAAAGTCAAGACCTCATTCCCCCGTGAACCCCCTCGTATGTCAAAGAGAAACAGCGCAGGGGTAATTTAAAAGTCTTTGCGCTCCACCTTGTACCGTTCTCCGTCAGGACCTGAGGCTGGTTTGACTGATTTGTGGAGGGATCACAGGCTACACTTTGCATGACATTCTCATTACACGGCTGTAACCTTATGGTATGTGAACACCACCAAACCTGCATGAGTTCAGAAAACATGGGCTGGGGCTCTAAAGGGGGTTGACTCTTGAGCACATGCACACATGCATACATGTCTTAATAGATCTGCGTATGCATGCAATTTCCATCTGTGTTCATTCTTTCTGGTTGCACCATGCATTATTTTCACTTCAGGTTCTACAGGGCTTTTTTTTCTCTTTCGTTCTTTTGCTTTCTTGGCATCGATGCAGGAGTGCCTGACAAATAAAAATAGTTAATGGCAAACGTGGAAAATGATCCTTGTATAAATGGAGAGAATACAAATGGAGATTGAAGATAATGGAGCGTATTACATCCAAAACTCTTTATACGGAAATGTTTTGGCTAGTTACAAGGCCAAATTAACCATTTTTATGGAAAGATTACGGAGAACGAGGTTTTACAAGTACTCACTTTTCATCAAGTTAATTATATGTTATGTGGATATTTTTCAACAAAGTCGCTTTTATTTCTAAAGAAACACATTCCCATGCTAGGCTTTGTTCTTATGGTTGATGGTGTGTTAGCCACAAACACATTTTGCCTTGACTTTCCTTCCCTCATTCCCATCCCTTTCTTAGTTCACTGCACTCAAATCTCGTCGCCTAATGACAGACCAACAAAGCCCCATCTATCCCCTGAGTGTGCATGATTGTAGTTGGGTTTCAGAGCTCCCCCTGCCTAGACCACCAAGTGAAATTCTTCTTATCGCCATATGAAACCAAGACACTCTCTTGGCTCAGGGCCAATGTGGTCTCATTTTGAATTCACTGACATGACCTCAAAGACTTGCCATGAATAGAGGTATCATATTTGGAATGTCGCAGCATTATTATCCTGAGGAGTTAAACATTTTAAAGGTCCTGGGAACCGGCTTTAAAATCCGTGGGAATCATTGTTGCCAAGTTGTAAACATTACTAAGAGTTATTTCCTAGCTGGTTTTCCAAAGGTTTTGGAGGCATCAAACCCAGATGGCGTTTTGTCTTAGCAAAGCACAGTGCACGACAGTATAATTCCCCCAAGCGCAAACAGCTTCGTGACCAGGTTTGTACAAGAATTTCTCCACCATTTGCAGGTGGAATTGAAACACACTGGTGATGAGAGGGGTCAGTGGTCAGGGTTTACCCCAGGAAATTGGTTAATGGAGGCGGTAAAGGCTCAGTTGTGACAAACCACATACACAGACGCACTCCACAAATACACAGTACATGCGTATGTGGCTACCTAGCAACCACTAAACATCCGTATAGTCAATACATTGTTTATTCATTTACTTTGCTAAATGTAGAAACAGCGTGCCATGGGTACCTGCAGCCATTACGTTTATAACACCCGTAGCCTCGTGCACAAGCGTTGGTAGTGAAAAATCAATTATCACAATCCTCATCAAGTGTCTGAAAGATTCATATGAAGTTCAGTTTAAAGGGTACTTCACAAAAGATTAGAAAATATACAAATTACAGGACAAAATGACAATTTAGAGTTCTCAAAAGCAGATAACAGATGACAGATCAATGAAGAGAAACAGTATAAGGGAAACATGAGCTTTGAAGTTTACACTAGTTTGCAAAGCTGGTTATTAATCATGTCATATTGCTAACCATTGAACCTATTTACATGTACCTCTTACTTTGTCTTGAACAAGTGTTTGCTGTCTGAAAGGACCTCAGGAGTCCACAGCCATGCATTTATGTGAGGCTGCTTTGAGCTAAATGCTAACATCGGCATGGAAAACGCCTACAGTTACATTACATTTTGTGTCTTGCATGTATAAAGCTTATTGGTGTTCACAGTCTTAGTTTAGCATTGTTAGCATGCTAAAATGTACTTATTAGTACTAAAATCAAAGTAGAGCTGGCTGAAGAGAATGGTATTTTGCAGGTGTTTAAGGTCATTAAGCAACACAATGGACGTTTTTTCACCTGTTGATGTGATCAGGGGAACATCAAAGTAAAAACAATTTATCCATTGGTAATCATAAACTAATTTATCAAATTTCAGTAAAATCCATCCTATTTAAATGAAAAGTCAATGAATCACCAAGAAGTAAGTCCTCTGTGCACCCCAAAACCATGTGCAAGCAACTATACAGTCTGTCTATGCTGTGAACATTGCCATAATTCCTGTTTTTGTGCAGGGAATTGAAAATATGCACATCTTGTTGAAAGGAACAGTTGACCCAAAAATGTTAATTGAGTCATCAACTACTCACCCCCTTACCAAAGCTACTCTGGTGCAGCTCAACTTGGCGCACTAAAACTGGTGATGGAAAATCAAATCAGCAAATCAGTTTTGGTTTGACCCGGTAAGCCCAAAAGTAAAAGCATTGGTTTCCTGTCTGTTCTTGAGTGACGGATCATACCCATCCACCTCCTCTCACTGCAGCGTTAGACGTCAGTTGAACATTACCCTGTCAGTCTATGAGCACTCTTCCGTCAAATATGTTTAACTTGGACTGGGTCTGTTGTTTTTAAGATGTATTGAATAATCAGTGTTCAATTTTCAATACAGTGATTATCTCTGTAAGTGAACAACCTATTGCCTTCTAATGGTCTGTGAGAGGAATGCTTTGTGTAGGGAACAAACCTGATCTTTTTTATATTGGTAGCATTTTCAGTGTTGAGATTATGTTTTTGAAATGTCATGATATAGCTTGTGAAAATTATACAAATAAACTCACACAGCAGGGCTTATTATTCTATCGTGACAGCGACAACTCTTGACAGTCTGAGTAAAGAATATAGAGGAAGGCTTAATAGGGTTTTTGGAAACATAGCCAAGTGGTAAATGTCATTTAAAAGAGGAAAGGAAAGTAAAGACTGTTGAGCTTTAATGAAACATTAATAGTGAATATGGGTTAAGTTTGGCTATCAATAATAATTAATGATTGTGTGTGTGTGTATGTGTGTGTGTGTGTGTGTGTGTGTGTGTTTGATGTGAGCATTATTCAACTAATTTAGCCATGTAGCAAAGCAACCTACACAGAGATCACAGTAACACCCAAAGAGTGACCAAAACACCTAGATTGAGCATGTGCATCACATCAACCCGAGTTAAACAGTCCTGTGCTTAGCTGTGCTATGCTATGATTTGTGCTATCTAGGCCCAGTTCAACGTTACCAGTCTTTGAAGAAAAGGTGCTGACAGTCTTTTTTCATACGTCTTTCAAATAGGACTCTAACAATTTTTTTTCTTTTGATTTCAAGGTCAAAATTAATTTACATTTTTAACCGTAATTTTCACCACTGATAGCTATGCCATCGTTTGACTATATAGTCTTGATTTGTAAAGATAAATACATCATTGAGGTTAATGCCCCAACAACTGAAAGTGGGGGTAACTTCTGATCGATTTTGAATTTAAAATCAAAAACATGACATTCCTAGTTTCAAACATACAATTTTCATCAAGGTCTAAATGTTTTTCTGGTGCATATTTCTTTAAAGATGTTCTTATTTCTGACGGATGATATCTGTTTTTATTTTGTAGGTATCAGATCCACACAGGCCTTCAGCACTCCATCATCCGAGCTACCCAGCCCAACTGCCTGCCCCTGGAAAACGTCACCCTGCCCCTGAAGCTCAAACAAGCAGGGTACTCCACCCACATGGTGGGCAAGTGGCACCTGGGCTTCTACAAGCGGGGTTGCATGCCCACCCAGCGTGGCTTTGACACTTTCTTCGGCTCCCTGCTAGGAAGTGGGGACTACTACAGTCACTATAAATGTGAAGGCCCTGGCATGTGTGGCTATGACCTGTATGAAGGGGAAGAAGCAGCTTGGGAACAGGACCGTGGCATGTACTCAACCGTAATGTTCACTCGAAAGGCTATCAACATCTTAGCCAATCACAACCCTCGCAGGCAACCTTTGTTTCTCTACTTAGCCTACCAAGCAGTTCATTCCCCGTTACAGGTTCCTGCTCGTTACCTTGAACGCTACAAGGCCATTCCAAATGTGCATCGTCGAAAATATGCAGCCATGGTTTCCTGCCTGGATGAAGCTATCCACAACCTCACGTTAGCACTAAAACGCCACGGTTATTATGACAACACCGTTATAGTATACTCCTCAGACAACGGTGGCCAGCCATTAGCAGGTGGAAGCAACTGGCCCTTGAGGGGAAGTAAAGCCACCTACTGGGAAGGTGGGATTAGGGCGGTGGGCTTTGTTCACAGTCCCTTGTTGGTAAACAAAGGAACAAAATGTCGATCTTTGGTCCACATCACTGACTGGTTCCCTACACTGGTGACCCTGGGTGAAGGGACTTTAGACGAAGATCTAAATCTGGATGGATACGATGTCTGGGAGGCTATCAGTGAAGGCCGCCCATCTCCTCGCCAGGACATTCTTCATAACATTGACCCAATCTACATCAAGGCCAAGAATGGTTCGTGGAAGGCTGGATACGGCTTATGGAACACAGCAATCCAGGCTGCGCTCCGGGTGGGCCACTGGAAGCTGCTGACAGGTGTCCCGGGCTACAGCGACTGGGTTCCCCCTCAGACCTTTTCCAACCAGCAGATAATCAATCGCTGGCATAATGAGCGTGTCCGTTGGGACCGGGGTAAGTCCATCTGGCTGTTCAACATCACAGCTGATCCTTACGAGAGAGTGGACTTGTCTCAGCGCTACCCACATATAGTGAAGAAGATGCTAATGCGGTTAGCGCAGTATAATAAGACTGCAGTGCCGGTAAGATACCCGGCTAAAGACCTGCGCTCCAACCCTCAATACAATGGGGGCGTGTGGGGACCCTGGTACAAAGACGAGAGAGAGGAGCAACAGGTAAATGAGAGATACAATAACTTGGTCACTAACCATCTTGGAAAAAGACGCTGGAAAAAGAAATCGAAGAACAGAAAGCTGAAAAGGAAGGTAGACGAGTAAACAACACCGTTTGTGAAAAACTTTGGTTGCCTTTTCTTGGTTCATCTGATATCACCATGTGTTGTTGTTCCTAGAACATTGTAAATCCTGCTGTTTCAGGACCATCATTGCAACTGACCAGTCCAATGTTGTGATGTCATAGCTTTGCGTCTCATGTTGGTGTTGTTCCTGGAATATCATAATTGATTTTTTTCGGAAAACATGGTTTGGGTTAAAATAGACCCTTTTGACATTGTTAAAGTCATGTTGGAAAGGATTACTTCTTCCGTGTATGTATTTTTATGGTCTCTATCCCAAGACGCCAAGCTAGGACAGTACAAAAGTAGGATTGGTCAGTTGCTATGATGGTCCTAGAACAATGTAAATTACGATGTTCACGGAACAACACCAAAAAGACGATATCAGCTTGTTCCCTTTTCTCAGGGATTGACACTTCCTATTTCAGGATTGTTCTCTACAGACATTCTAACTCGTTTAACTTGACTCCAATACATACTGTAAGAAAATGTGGATGGACCTTTTGAAATGCCTCAAGAGAATAAGAAAAGATCCACTCGTTCAAACACTACTGTCATGTCCAGACACAACTGAGACCTCATGTCAATGTTAGGATTGTGTTGCATGCTTGAACTGTTGCTTGATCACCTTTTGATTGTTCTGTAGATTTATGTTTCACTTAGAGTAGAATATAAATCGTCTTAGACAGTTGCCATAAATTTTGGTGACAGAGAAATAAAGTAAGACATAGTTCTATTATGTTATTGATTGCAGCGATACCGCATCGTGGTAACAGATGTAGGATTTATATGATGTGTGACTTGATGTACTTACATTTTATAAGCTGTCTGTCTGAACTTTAGAATAATAGATTTTGTTCCCTCTTTTAGGTGATGTCTGGTCTGGCACCAGGCCAAGCTGAATGTCAGACGAGCGAACAAAATAAAAGCCACAGACACAAAGCTCTTTGTCTCCGCCAATCTTTCAACCTCTGCCTGGTTTGAATTTTATTACAGCCACATTTAATTAATTCTGATGACAATAAGTACTCTCATAACTGGAAAAATATAACATCTCTTCACATTTAGAAGCTGACACGAGGCCACTAAGTACATTTATTCATGGCAAATAAAGGAAAATGTGATCTGACCGTTGATAAAGACCTAATTTGTCTGTCTCGTGTGTGTACAGTGCGAGACGTTTTGAACAAGGAAAAAGGAGAAATGGAACATTTCACATAAAGGGAACATAATTTGCAATCTGTAAAACTATATTTTTCATATGCATCTGTTGCTCGGCACCAATGTAAACAGTCCCCAAACTTCCAAGCTCAAAATGTGGATGACTGGCCTGAGTGGTTCATGAGTTTGCTTGTAGATGGTTTGATGTACTTTACAGGCCAATTAGCTGTTTTAATGACACTAAACGACTTCCAAAAATAGGCCTAACCCCTATACACCCCTTGCCCCTACCACCTATCCCTGTCTTTTGTGCAATCATGTCTAGTGGTAGGGTGTCCTGATTCTTGTTTGGGTGAGGGGTAGGGCAAAGGTTCGGGGCTACATGCCCCTCTAAAAGGAGGGTTTCTCAGAGGCACACTTCAAACCAAAGTTTGTGAGACCTCTGTAAATCTTTGTTGTTTCAATGTGTTATGGTACTTTTGAAGGGCATCATTTTGACATGAAAAGTGGTGTGGATATAAGGGCTCCTCGACGCTGCGATTTTAGGCAATGTAATGGAAGAATCAGTGTAAGGTCAGAGTAGATCATTCCAATGTGAATAAAACACGCATATTTGTGCATCTATAGGGCATAGGTGCTGAAAGTCTGAAAATACTTACTGTAAATTCCATCATGTTAACATTCATCATGTATTATTAACGTTAGAGAAACAAACAGTTCATACCAATTTATGAGTTAAGTTCAACAAACCATGACTCATTGGAATTTTCTCCTAAAACTCATGTATTTGTCTTTTTAATTAGCTGACCAAGCAGCTTTTGTGAACAAAGCAGGGCTGTGGCCCTGGTACAATCTGAGAGCTTGAAACTGTTTGAAACACATGAAACAAGCGGGGCTCCAGAGAGAGGGGCTTTCCTGTGGAAAGAGCGCCAGACTGCGCACTACATTCCTCCCATCCACGCAAACCCAGTTATGACCTCAGACCAGTCAGGCAATGACTCAACTTTCACAGCAACATGTGTGTTAACAGCCCCTGCTGACATGAAGATGGCTCTTTTCGATCCTTAACCTCTGCAAATCCGAAACACGTAGGGTCTATTTATGTTAATGGTACTGGTTTTCATCAGCTCCTCCACGTTGATTTGTGTCTACAAGCAAGATTGTACTCATGGGAACCAGAATTAACCTGGCGAAGCTGGGCCTCACTCTTGACCATAAAACAGAAGGGATACCCTCCAATATTATGAGCTACAGCTGAAAAATATAGGAGATCAGATTCTTTGTGACGTGCTGAATTTCTTACCCCATGGGCCACAGCAACATTTAAACCCTGTATTCTCTGGGAATGCACATTTGCTTTCAGTTGTGGGCATTAACATCCTTCTTCGAAAAAAAACACAAGGGCATTTTTTCCCTGCAACTCAGCTGTAAGGAAATACATTAAGCTCCCTCTTCCTGCCATCTCACATTCAAATTTGGCCATTAGTGCTCATTGGGAGTGATATGAAAAAAATAAACCTGATGAATGGCAGAGCAAGACCGCTTTGATCAAAGTAAAGCGCAGCAGTACAATTGTGCGGGTTCTCTTACAGTTGTGGCACTGTGTGAACGCATGGTTTAGGTTCTCATACGATCCAGGTGCAAATTAGCCGAATTATTCGTAGCCAACTGGAAAGAGCCTCCCACCTCGCTGCCAAGAGCCACATGCGAAACCATGACTCAGCTAGGCTCGGGCTCTAGAGGATCTTTCCCAAAGCCAAGTGATGACAAACGAGACAAATACCAAGCAGCTGTCGTCCAAAAAGAATCGGAATTAATACAGAATCCATGAATTATCTTGTGAACACCACCCAAAATGCCAAAACACATTTAATGCGTGCACTTGGAGCATTACACACTGCAGGGCTGTGCTTTCCAACTACTTGGCAAAAATGCAACATTCCAATCCTAAGAGGTAGTTGAGAGTTTTTTTTAAGTGGTTGTACAAGCATAAGAAAGTACTGCTGTCATGTTCGGCAGTGATGTCATAGGAAGTCCTGCCTCGGGAGTGGCATACAGTGCAAAGTCTAAAGTCTAGAATAAGGTGACTAAATGAAAGAGACGATACATCCTTTTTTCCTGTAGGAGGCCACGGAGTTCACACACGCACTTTATAGTAAGTTGTACCTTCTGGAAAAAAAATACATTTGTTACTATGGTAAGTACAGATCCACTTACATGAGTTTGAGCAACTTTGACATTTGTTGAAGCCCAGGAGGAGATTTTTAAGTGTGTGAGCGAAGACAGAACAGTGAATTAGCATGATGGACAGCCTCTCTTGGCAGGCAGTCCCTCTCCACACTTGGGGATTTCCTGTAATGAGCAATTTCACACATGGACAACTGGAACTTCTCTTTGCCTTCAACAAAGGTCCAGCACTTTATCCACTTTATAATTTATGGCCCTCTTTTGTGCTTCCCCGGGACCAGCCCCTTTTTAAAATCTTGATGTTTCTTTTGTTTCCTTTCATTATTATTCCTGAGTACTTGTTTGTATTCATCCTCTTCTCATTTCCCCGTCGGCCATTCAGGCTATTTCCTTTTCTTTTCATCCTTGCCATTATTCTTGAAATGATTTTTCATGCCCCTTCATCCTCTGTCTCTCTTCACGCAATCCCTCCTCCTGAGCAGGATTTGCTCAAGTTCAGACCTGCGGGGAGATTTTTATGCACCAGCTGTGTTATAACAAAGGCTGGATCACCCACTAACACAGAGTCGTCCGTCTCCCAGTGGTAGTCGGCCCCCAGGCCTGTTGCCCACTCGCCGCCACCTTCACTTCTGGAAAAGCCTTTACCTCCTTCCTCCTGATTTTTCCTGCAAAGCACAGCAAGACAACTCCCCACCTCCACTGTCAGTCAGAATCAACCAACTGCAGAGCATAATGCCGCCAGGAGAAACATGCCGCCACGTCAGTCCTCTACCCTTCCAAATCCAACAAGTTCAGGACTGTACCTTTAGACGATGTTACATACTCTGAAAGTGCTGCATGTATCATTTAAAAACATGATTGAATGAAACGACTGAGTGGGCTCATTAGTGGCCTGCCAAGGCCAAAGTCACTGGAAAATGTAATTTATTGATTACCGTCAAGATTTTTGAGAAAAAAGGCTTCTTGAATAGAAGTCAGCACAGTCGGGTACCTGCTGTCCTTGACAGTCAGAGAATACGCAAAGATTTTGGTTTTTAAAATTAAGTTTTCAATCCCTAATTATGAAATAAGTGAAAGTCCAGTGGATGGAATGGTTAGTTGCACGGTCTTCAGATTAACTAGGTGTTGCTAACCAAAGCTAATGGGTTGCACTGGCTGTCTGTGTGCAGCCATTCGAGCTGGTGATGTCATGAAACTAGTGGCGCTGAAAAATCACATTTAGATTGACCCGCGCTGTGTGGGTGATATGAAGGTGTCTGGTAGATTTTGCTATCTGGGTATAGCTGACCATGGTCATCTTTAGAGCAAGTATTTAATCGTTAGCATTGCTTGGGCTAGTTTTTTTTTTATCATTATTTAAAAAAAAAACATGGCTCAGTATACTAACTACTGGGGTGTTAGATACTTTCAGTTCCAGTTGTGATGGCAGCGACAATCTGCTATTAGTAGTTGGAGAATGCTTGCTTCCCAAGACAGAGATGACCAATATCAATCCCAAATTTGACCACTGGACATAGAGTTGAAGAAAAGATTGCGGTTAGCCCTAGCTTTACTATACAGACTGCATGTTAGGCTAACCACTAGCAGGGGAAAAGCTACCCTTGTGTCGAGTTGGAGTTGACATACCACAGCTGGTCCTTCACCTCGTCTTCAACCTGGTTTGAAACCGTGGGTCATGTCTCGCGGTATGATTGATAGATGCGTAAACGTCAGTGCTCTTTCGATACACCATACAATTAGGAAAACAGAGAGCGGTGCACACATGGCTCGAGGCGGACGTGCAGGGAAAGAACAATATACACTACAATCAGACATGCATCTGAATGGCAATTATAATCAAGTTTATTTAAACAGCGGTTATCTAAAATTTGAGTTTATGAAATGTTTTGCAAAAGAAGACACACAGAATACTCTCTATATAGCTTTTTTCTCCCCATAAATAAGTAAATTACATCTATTGCTTCTACCTCATCGAGAAATTGAGATTGAGAATAGCATTTTTATAGATAGAATGAGAAAACCACATGCCCTCTAGCATGTTCTGATATGGAATAGGAATTATTCTATCCTTTTTATGTAATCCAGAGTTCTAAAAGTAATATCAGGGTCCTGAGTGTGGAACCTAAAGATTGTGTTTTAAGAAATCAACAATACTGCTCATGTTACTGGCCTTTAAAAGCCCATATGTGTGTTACATAACTACAGTATGTATGAGTAAGAGCTCGCTCTCCTCCAGCCTCTTGGGCCTTCGCATTGACCTCCTCTTCGTGCCTCTCCCACCACCAGATGGGGAAGGTTGGATTGTCTACACACCGTCTGCAGCTCACACACCAGCACTAAGTGAGAGAAAAATGTACCGCTGTATGTTCCAATATAAATCTCCGTCTTTGCGCATCTGATTTGGCGTATTTAATGAAATTGAGACCACCTGTGAGCCGGGGAGGGCTGGAGGAGGGTTATGTTTCTAAAGTGTCATGTGCTGTGTTGTGTCGGATGTATATGTAATGTAGTAAATATGTACTGTAACTGTATTATTTGGGATAAACGTGTGAAGGATGCATTAGGGTAAGGGTTATGTATGTATGACTTGAATGTACATTATGTTGCCGACTGTTAAAGTGGTTTACCTTGCTTTACCTTTTATTCGCTGCAAAAAATCGCCACCTAATGGCTTATTTATTCTGTCTTTACACCCACTGTGTCCATCTGAAATGATGTAACAGTAACCCATACTTCCAATGCTTCCTGGACCTCGGCATGGGTGTTGGGTGCAATACATCCGCTAGAAGAAGAACAAAAAACACATCAATGGTGAAGGAGGTTGCGATAATGTGCCTGTTAAGAAAGAGCCAAAAGGGTGTTGTAGATGGTGGTGGTCTGTGAGGCCGTAACATATATTGTGACATGTGGAAGAAGAATTGTTTCACTCCTACCAATGATAGAAATTGACGACGAATGCCATTCCTGGTACTGCCAGATGTCCACCTTGGTTTCTGCTCAGTTTTGTCTTATGGTCATCTTACTTGAACTAGTAGTGACTTCTGGTTGTTTGTTCTCAAGTAAGGCCTTTTCATGGCGAGAGGGGGGATGACCTCATGCTCATGATGCAGCAAAAGGCAAAAGATCAGATTCAAACCCTGGGGCCGCTGTACGTGGTCCGTATGCTCCACCGACTAAGCTACTGGGGTGCACATAAACCTTAGGAATTTCTTGTTGTACTGCTCAGTTTTGTCCACATCCGCAAGCGCTCACAAATATGTACAAATATGGACAAAATGAAAGCAGAGTACAGCCAAAGGGCTCCGTCTGTATCCGTATCTAACGTTAAGCACATGTGAGTTTTTGTCGAGTTATGTTTGTATAAACTGAGACTTAAAACCTTATTTTCCTAAAGAAAAGGTGAGAAACTCTACCGGTCAATAAGAATGATTCGGGCTGTTTCCAGTGGGAAGAGTCACAAAACTAGCAAACCAATAAAAACTTCCGTCAGACAAAATATAAAATATTTGATAAGAATATGATTTTTGACTGCCTGTCAAATTCATACTCAAAACAAATAGGGGGGCAGCATAACACCGAGGTAATTGGAGCTGGTGTTTGCTAGTTAGCTAAGTTAGCCGTGCAGCTGGTGGTATGAATGTGTTTACCCTCTAGCAGAGGATCTTTGGACCAGCACAGACCAATTTAATTTGTTTAATTTAGTGATCTATGTTCGTACAAGGGTTTTGCATTTCTAGCCCATTTACTACTCATTACGTAAACCAAGAACAATGGCAAACCGTATTTCCTGTATCAATAAAGCCCAAATATAGATATGTAAATTTAATAAAGAAAAAAAAAAAGAGAACAAGGTCATAAGATTTGACTGGCAAATTTTTCAATGCTTATATGTCTGCTAAATGTGAAAAGTCATCAGTTAGATCATATCAACTGTACGGTCCATTAAGACTAAGTCAGCAGGTTAGCCTCCTACAAAAGAAGCTTTCCTTTTTTCTGGAGGACGCAAACCTGCACATCCTTCGCTGTCTTCCGTATCCGCAGATTCAGGTGATACTGTGGCCACACACGTCAAGAGTGTAAGTCAAGTCAGTTTTATTTATACAGCCAAAAATCACCGTCCCTCGATTCAAGGAAAAACACCTCTCCGATAAAAGCCCCTTTTAGGAGGGAAGAAAACAGATGTCCTGCTGAAGTATGCAGAGTAAAGAGAACAAAATATCTCATAACAGTAGACCATAAAATATATGTGAAGGTTGTGGATCCACGGTGGGAGACTGAGCAGGTTGAGGTGTCACCAAGTGGAGCCTGAGCCAAACTGCTTCTCCGCCATGGTGATCTGGAAGAGCACAGGCCACAATAAGAAAACTAGCACAAAAAAATGCTGAATGTATACACATTTTGATGACAGGAGTGCAGATATATAATGTAGATTTTAAAACATAAGTGAACAATGATCCATCGCAAGACCATGATTTATATCCTCCGCTGGCATCCTTGCCTTTTAGTCAAGAGGACAGACATATTGGATGTGTTTTTATTGTTTTTCCACCGGGTTTTCTCTCCGACATCGTCTGCTGGGGCCAAAAACTGCACGGCTTTCGTTTCAGCTGAACTAGAACAACAGCGGCCTCTTCCAGCTGCGCCCCATAAAGCAGTACAATCCTGATTTCTAGACAGATCTGTCCTTTTAACATAGTAAGTGCACAGTAAAGACTTCTACTCTTCTTGGCAATAAGTCTGATTTATTAACCACCTCCTCTCCTTTCCAAAACCTAACCAGGTCTTTAACCACCAACACAATTTAATAGTTATTTATTGTTAATATTGTACCTCATAATTCTGACTGTTTATCAGTGGAAGCACCATTTTTGATGTCGGAGCTTGATTTCGTATAAAATTTGATAATTTTATATATAGTATATATACTGTGGTGTCGTCTGGTCATAGATAAATATTTTGTTGTAACTGATAGTGAGGACACATAATAAAATGGTTGCCAGAGCAGTTGTTATAGAACACAATGACCAGATGTACAATCAGTGTACAGAGCAAAGAAAGATTGGCCCTATGAAGAGGCTGTTTGGATTGTTTCACACAGATTCAAGGTCAGCATTTTGCTCTTCACACCTTTACACACATAAGTAAGTAAACAAAAAGGTTTCCATCTTTATTCCTTTTTTTTAAGGATGAATTCTGGACCAGACTGTGGTTTTGCATGGATTAGCGCACTACAGGGACATAGGACCAAAAAGAGCCATGGGCCTTTTTGTCTCAGTCAGCTGTAATTTGGTAATTTAGAAAACAAATATATTTAGGAATTTGCATCATGTTAGTTTTTACACAATAGATAATACAGGTCAAAAATAATGTAAATAGGGGCCTTGGGCTGCCTGAAGCCCCTGGGGCCCTGGGGCAGTTGCTTGCTTTGCATGTTGTTCTGGAGACTTCCCCAAATCCTAACCCTATGATATGACCAACAGCATTCTCACAGTGACCGTACGAAGGCCACTAAATTATTGTTTGATGATATTTTTTTCAAAAGATTTGAAATGCACATCAAAATGAATTCAACACATAATTAGCAAACATAAAGTCATAAAAGAAAACATTAAGTCTACACGACATTGATGACGGTCTACCCATGATTCCTTGTGTAATCATGTGAGCAAGCTAACCTAATCGTACACTAAACCTCTGTGAGGCATCTGTCCATTACAGGGAACAAGTCAGATAACTATGTATCATCGAAACATATTGGACAGCTGTCTGTATTATTATCCCAAGTGAATGGACATTCTTCTGAGCTGCAATTAATTTGCAAAACAGGCAATAATGATAATGCTGTTCATTTTGTGAGAGAAAATTGCTCCTTAGATATGAAGGATCCCTAATTATTAATCAGACATTCTGTGCAGAGAGTTAGTCGGTTAGGAGAGATTTGGGCTACAATACAATACAATACAATACAATAAGTGTTTGCTTTTCAGCCACTGTGATGTTTCAGTTTTTGCCTTTCAAGGGAAAAAGTTTGGGCATTGCTAAGGGGTCCTTGCCCTGAAATGTGCTGAAGACCTCTAACAAACTTCTTACTCAAAATGTCGAAAATGTTTCCATATGGGAAGACTAAACCTGATCATGTGGTGGCCTTTGAATTCGATGGGCTGTTGACACTGTCAGTAAAAAAATCAAGGGATTGCCATGACAAAGTCTTGTCACTAGAGGGCAGCAGAGGCAGGGGAATCCATGTGCTGGACTCACTTCTACTTCTGTAAATAGCACATCATCATGGTGATGGGGCTGATGCAGATAGATCTGGACAGCTTGAATTATAATTTTTTTCTCGACCAATACACAACCGTCCAGTCGTTCCTCATTGAATGAACAAGCGGGAATATCTACATGACAGGCGGTCATCTCTCAGTCTCTCACCACACGCTCAAATAGCGTTTCAGTTAGTGGCTACTAGTGATTCAATGATGGTGCAGGCGGCGGACACACACGCGCGCGCACACACACACACACACACACAGGCATACACACACCTGATGACCAGTAGACTATGCTGGTGGATTAGATCAGATTAGGCATATAGGCTAAATGAGGATCAATGGTGATCCGGTAAACATAAGGTGTGCAAGGTGTACTTGATCGCCTGATTAGGACATTTTGGACCTGGTTCTGTACTGGAAAGACTTTGTATTTATTGATGGTTTCTTTTTCAAATTGTACTTTTCAAAAGCTATACAACTGAACTACATCAGAAAGTTTTTTGAAGGACATCAAAAATTAAAGCAGCTCTAGAAATACTACGACCTAATTACTTTGATTAGCTATTAGTGTCTTGGTAATGTTTGGCCTAATATATAACAGTCAGTGGCTACTTGTGAAGTACTGTGTTGCCTGCGAGGTCTCCACCTGAGCATGTACAGTCCACAACTCAGGTTAAAGTAAAGGTGCCATCAGTTTGAAAATTCTTTCTTGACCACGGAAAACAGTATTGACAGTAAGAGGTCAAAGGTCATCAACCAGGAGTCAGTGGACAGCAGCACCACTTTCTAACAAATATGACCTTTAAAGCAGCATTCAATGAAAAATGTATGAAATAAAAAATAGAACTGACTCACTAGTATCAACAGTATGTGAAAAAAACAACACAGGTCAACTACACCCCCTCATGGCAGAACGCGGCCCCCGCAGCAGAACAAAGGATCAGACAAAGAGCTCAGGGTGTCAACCTGGACTCCAACCTTCCCAGGTCGCAATCAGATCGAGCATCTGTTGGACAGAGGGCTTCAAGTAGACATAGCTTTTGCATAAGGGATTTTATTTTTATGTTCTTCTGTGTAATTAATCCTCTGCTGTCATCTGAATTATGCAATCACGCAAGTCATATTTGTTTAAAATTCTGGACCAGACTGTGATTTATTGCATGGATTAACGCACTACAGGGACCTAGGACCAAAAAGAGCCATTTTGTCTCAGTCAGCTGTAATTTGGTAATTTAGAAAACAAATTTATTTAGGAATTTGCATCATGTTAGTTTTTACACAATAGATGATACAGGTCAAATGGCTTGAAGCCCCTGGGGCCCTGGCGCAGTTGCTTGCTTTGCATGTTGTTCTGGAGACTTCCCCAAACACCCTTGTGGAGAATCAACCTGAATTTAACAGTACAGGTATCCCTTCATTCAGTGTAGACCCTGGTTCTTAAACAGGGGGTCTGTGAGACCAACAGCATCCTCAGAGTGACCGTAGGAAGGCCACTAAATCATTGTTTGATGATATCTTTCCAAGGATTTGAAATACACATCAACATGAATCCAACACATAATTAGCAAACATAAAGTCATAAAAGAAAACATTGAGCCTACATGACCTTGACCTAACCTAACTGTACACTAAATCTCTGTGAGGCATCTGTCCGTGACAGGAAACAAGTCAGATAACTATGTATCATTGAAACATTGGACAGCTGTCTGTATTATTATCCCAAGTGAATGGACATTCTTATGAGCCGCAATTAATTTGCAAAACAGACAATAATCTTAATGCTGTTCATTTCGTGAGAGAAAAATGCCCCTTAGATATGAAGGATCTCTAATTATTAATCATACATTCTGTGCAGAGAGTTAGTCAGTTTGGAGAACTTTGGGTCGTAGTACCATTTTTTTATCTTACAATACAATACAATACAATTGGTGCTTGCTTTTCACCCGAGGCAAAAGGGATTTTGTAAAGCATTCTCTTATGTTTAACGTACGCTGCCCGGCAACAAAAAAAAAGCTCTGATTATGGCATGCTCTCGCTGTGGCGTCCTTTTTTTCAATTTTCTATACTATTTTTTTTTTTTTCCACTCACATTACACACAGGCGTGCACACATGCAGTGCAGAGGAGATGAGCGAAGGGGCCACACATGCCACGGCGCCCAACGAGCAGTGTTAGGGGCCGGTGCCTTGCTCAAGGGCACCTCGGCAATGCCCAGGATGTGAAACAGCATTCTCCAACTGCCAGTCCACATCGTTCTTTTCTGGTCCGAGTGGGACTTGAACCGGCTCAAGTTCCCAAGCCAAGTCCCTACGGACTGAGCTATTGCCGCTATAAGCATTTGCAATGTCACAACATTTATTTCTGTTGTATTCATTTTTCGATTAAACAAGATCTTGGTGAAGATCGGGCCGCTGCGTAAGTCACCTCCAGCTCATCCCAGAGATTCTCAACGGGGTTAAGGTCTGGACTCTGTGGTGGCCAATCCATGTGTGAAAATGATGTCTCATGCTCCCTGAACCACTCCTTTACAGTTTGACCCCATGAACCGTGGCATAGTCATCGTGGAATATGCCCGTGCCATCGGGGAAGAAAAAACCCATTGATGGAAAAACCTGGTCATTCAGCATATTCAGTTAGTCAGCTGACCTCATTTTTTGGGCACATAACATTGCTTAACCTAGACCTGACCAAGTAAATCAAGCCCAGATCATAAAATTGCTCTCATAGGTTTGTATGGTAGGCACGCAGCATGATGTATGCATCATCTCACCAGCCTCTCTTCTAACCTAAAGTAAATCTGGTAAATCTGATCTCATCAGACCACATTACCTTTTTCTATTGCTCCAGAGTCCAATCTTTACACTCCCTAGTAAACTTTTTTTTTTTCCAATTAGCCTCACTGATAAGTAGTTTTCTTCAGGCTACACAGCTGTTTAGTCCAAATCCCATGAGTTCTCTTCACTTTCTGCATATGGTGGTTCACCACTGTCCTTCCAGGTTTTAATAATGCATTGGACAGTTCTCAACCCAATTGTAGTAGTTTCAGAATCTCCTTTTTCCACAACCACAAGACATGTCTTCTGGCGTGGTTGTTCGTATGAGAAGCTTCTCATTGCATCAATTAAGGTTAAATAACGTGTAAAGGTAGAAATAAAAAAGTGGATACAAATTTTTGCACCAGAATTTTTTTTTTCCTTTCCTTCATCTTGTGAGCCCTCTAGATTGGGATCACGGCGCCGCCAGAATCAACACCATGAAAGTTTCTTGTAGCTGCTTTAGGTGTGATTTAGAATTTTACTTTTACTTGTTATGGAGTAGGCTACTTTTACAATGCTGTTTTGAATCTGAGTACTTATTCCACCACTGTCAAGCAGACACGGGTAATCTTGTATTGTGTTCTGGATACTAATCAGCATTGTTTTAGCAGTAAGCATTCAAAAAAATCAGCATACTTTACTGTTTTATACTTATAGGAAATTATTAATCAAACTGGTGACTCAGGTTTGTGTCTGCCAATGAACTTCAAATACGATTGCAAAAAAGAACTTTCCAGAGCTGTCCTACTACGACCTGCAATTATTTGTTTTTCCTTCTCGCAGCTCGCTGATTTCCTTTCTTTTCCTACTAACTGAATGTCAATAGCAGCTCTGAAGTGCAACCATGCTCTCATAACATAGTGGATTCTCAAACTGAAGGGCAGGCCCCACTTTCTGGGCACATAGCCAATATGGGGGGCGATTGCCCAAGCAGGAACAAAAATGATACTAGAACAGCATGTGACGCATGATATGGAAAGTCTTTGTTTGTTTTTGTTTTTTTTACACTGGTGGTAAAAGCTTCAGCCAAAACCAAGATGAGAAAACATATCTTCCCCCCTTTTAGATAATGACCCAGATGATACTGCACTTTCCCTATTGACTCAGGTAAAAAAAAAAATCTGTCAAAGCAAAATACAGTTGTTCTTTTCCCAATTGTACTGTATGGTTTGGATCTCATCGACAAAACTCAAAATAGCGGTCTATGACCAAGTGTTTATGGAAATGTGGTTCTGTGGGTTTTTATATTCTGAGCTGCAATTCCCCTAAGCAGATGTAAGGCAGTGGGTCAGCCCTGTGGCTAGATGGAGCTCTTGTGTAGCATTTTTCAACAAGGAAAAGCTGTAAGGAGCAATTTAGCTATATCAAGCCAGACACGGCATACCAAGGAAAACGGATGTATAGTGTATTTACCTCCAAAATAAAATATAAAAGTTTGCCACATTGAAAGAAATGTGTTTGGTAAAACATTTAGTACCCAAATGAAGGGGGAAAATGTCAATGCAACATTTAAATATATACAGTAGTGCAAAGTTTAACGTGTGCTTTCATGAGACAAAATAACTAATTTAAATGTGGGTTCCATCAAATCTGCTAAACTGTTATTCATTCAGACATCTACTTGATTATGCAATTTGTTTAGAGAAGAATTTTTCTATAACTGACATCATGTTTTTTTTAATTAAAAATAAATGTGTTTTTTTTATAGTTGCTCTTCAACATTGTTACTTCTTAAGAGGCGCAAAATAGTTATTTGTAGATATTGATAGTAGATTCTAGTTGATTCTCTTACCTTCATGGTCAGCCCTTGAAGACTTGGGATGATACTAACTATGGAACAAAATTGCAGAAAAAAAACAGAAACAAATGTATGTTAATGATAAATACAAAAAATCTGTAAATTCCAGGTAAACCAACCTACAAACAAATAAAGAGGAGATAAACTTGAGATAAACCTGCAACTGTTAGATTAGATTAAACACATACCACTCAAAAGTTGAGTCACTTTGCCTGTCAGATGGTCCTGATACTTATCTGTATCAGATACTACTACTACTTATTCTTCCTTTCATTTTTGCTTGATGAATTTTAAACAAATATGACTTGCGTGATTGCATAATTCAGATGACAGCAGAGGATTAATTACACGGAAGAGACACCAGATCTAAATTGGTTTAAAATGACCTAAAAACAAAATACTGTGTTGCAGATATTTTCAACAATTACTGTTTTTCCTTAAAATGATATAGGTATATTTTACCTAAGCAAAACACATTAAAAGCAGTAGGATTTCAACCCGCGTTAATTTGAGTTTTATTTTGAAAGTTCCCCGCCGGATGTCTGATATAGTCTATATTCAGTGTCTTGACTGCGGCCAACTGATCCAAGTGTCAGTGTTGAGTCAAACACAACAGCAGGTTGCGACGTCCCTGTCAACTCCAGGAGTAAACCGGGGCTCTGCGAACAGTAACCAATCGGAGCGAAGGCGAGCTTTCCAACGCGTCCAGAAGACATTGACGAATAACTGAAGTCAAGTTTGTTTTAATTTTTCGGCCCCCGAAAAAGGCGACAAGTGGCACTTCTGGGACGCAGAGGGGGGGAAGGATCCGTGGAGAGAGCACTAAAGCGCGAAGCTTTGCAAGTCGGTCTCCTCCGCTCACCTTTAACATGGCTTCAACGACCTGCACTCGGTTCACCGATGAGTACCAGCTGTACGAGGAGCTGGGGAAGTAAGTTCGCCTCATCTTTCGAATTGTTTTCGCCGACAGTTTTAAATGAAAGTGACGCTTAATTGCCCTGTGCTTTTTACTCCCGCTTGTACCAGGAGACCCCAGCTTACCTGTTCCCTACCTGACGCGTTCGGTTAGCGCGTGCAGGCGGGGCGTCTCGCGAACCCGAATTCAAAAACTCTCTCGATTTAACGAACTTTGGTTATTGACGAAGAAGTCGAGCGAGAAAGAAAACGCGAAAAAGCTATGCCCCCGAGGTCGTATTTTGAATACTCCGAATGCTTTCATTGTTATCTCAACTTTTTGAATCCCTGCTCGGTAACGCCCATTAGCTTGTATTTCGGGGCGACGGTGCAGCGCGTATTAGTTCAAAAAGTTGAATTCTTTTAAAGCCCCCGCCGCTGAGTGGCTTGAAAACCATGCCGAATGTTTAATTGTTATATCAGTCGTCAATCATCCTTAATAGTGAGTCAGCGAAGCATGTTCTTCCTGCGACGGGCCAGGCACTTAAAAACAAGCAGTAATATGAATGGAATTTGGCGATTTGGCGGAGACGCACCTGTCTGGGAGCTTTAATTAAACGTAGCCCTCCGAACACAACTACAGCTATGAGAGGAACAATATGCAGATAAGGATCTGAGCGTGCTTTTCCTCATTCCACAGTGGTGTGCCTGAGAACCAGGCATATCCACAAAACAGAATTGCCATTCGAATTTAGTGCAATTTTGCCTCTCTTACAATGTCCCAGCCTGCAGGTTTAAGAAATGTTAAAGGGATTGATGCAAGCTTCCACATTTCACTCTGTGTTTACCCAGATCAACACTTTTTGTTGTTGGCTCCCCAGGTGGTTTGGTTTTGAAGAGCGGCAGAGATCCCTCCCAAACTTACCATATCGCTCATAGTATTACTATCAACATTTATTCATCACGTTGACTGACTAAAAACCAGCCATGACACCAATTACTGCTCTTCTCCGTCTTTAAGAATGTCAGGCTTGCGAGTTTGTTTGGCAAATTGGTTAGTTGGAAATGGCTCTCCTGCAGGTTTATTCCACATAGGAAAAAGCTTGTAATGAAGCCATACACATAGTGATTTGAATTCCAGCAAGTCCAGCTGCATATTTTTAGAATGAGCAAAAACAGGATGTATGCCTGCAATTTTTCAGAGGGTCTTATTAAAAAGCCAATCAAGCCAAAGTATGCTGTCGCGAGTGATGGAATCTGTTGGCTTGCTGTTCAGAGCAGTGCTTTACACAGTCTGCAACAAGACTCGTGCCTTCCTCGGATGTCGTGTTACCACTTGTCGGTATCCTCGCATACATTCTTGATGTACATACCAGAAATGTGTTTGCGTGGCTGCAAATGGAGAACCTTTTACATCAAAGTGTTTTTGGAAGATCCTGCTGAGCAATATTAATAATTTAATCCCCAGCGAGTCAGACATGGCTATCAAGCGAATTCTACTAATCCACATTAGCCAAAAAGAGATGTAAAAGCCTGCACAGAGGTTTTCATTATTGTCCCCGATTAGACCTCTTTAAAGGACTGTCTGGGTTGTGTTCAGACTGTGCTTGATTGACATCTCCCTCAGTCTACTGTTAATTAAGTGCCACGTCTGAAGAATCTGTGGACTAAAACGGTGAAATCTCTGGTTCTTGCTATATCACTTTTTATCTTCTTGATTTCAACTATCCATAATGAGTCCAACAATGTTCAAAACCTGGTACCTTCATTATCCACAATGCAGCTAAGCCACTAAGTGACATCACTAAAAGGAATTTATCAGATTACATGCAGCTACCTCTGGAACCATAACAAAAAAGCAAAACAAAAAAAAAACAACTTTTTTTCACATTTGGAGTAGTACCCAAGACAAAATTGGTGAAGTTACTCTTTAATTAAAAAAATATACTGAAAGTCCAGAATAATCCAAGGTAGATTCCAGCCTGACTGAAGCTTAGGATCAACTCAGTACATCTCTCCTATGAACATTAATGTACTTTTGTATACGTGCAGCAGAGAGGTGAGAAAGTGCTTTACACGATTAAACAAATATAGTTAGAAAACTAATTGATTCAGGCAGGTTTGTAGCTACCATTGAGGACAGCGAGGTCACGTCCTTAGTATATTTTCTGTGTCTTTTTAAAATTGTTTTTGTATAAGTTTGCAAAAGAGTCAAATTAAAGTTGTCAATTGTGTTTTTAGTTAAGGTTGTCATCATGATCTCGCTAGCAGAGTTGAACTGCTCTACGCATGCAATCCATTACATGGTGTACTGTATATGTAATGAGTTGCGCATATACAATCCTGTCATTCATTCACGTATATGAGGGTGGAGGGACTACACCTGCCCTTCACACTCCAAAATAAGTAGTGTGTGTGTGTGTGAGAGTGTGAGTGAAAATCTTGCCATACTCTGACATCTCTAACTCTCCTCCTGTAGGGGTGCTTTCTCTGTGGTGAGACGGTGCATGAAGATCTCCACAGGGCAGGAATATGCCGCCAAAATAATCAATACCAAGAAGCTGTCTGCCAGGGGTGAGTACATGTTTTGTAATGTGGCTTTAACCCAGGCCAGGGCAATATGACCCAAAAGTCTATCACAATAACGAAATTTCATATTGGCTGATATCGATAATTATTGATCCTTTTTAAAGACCTGTCCTATTTCTTTATCACTTTTAAAGACCAGGCGAAATGAGGTTGAATTTAGTCTCATTATTTATAATATAAGCACAGGTTATAATCACATTAACCTAATAAAAAAAAAACACATAAGATCAAACAAATAAATAAAAACCGCTGACCTGGTTACTGAATTGGTTGTTGTTGTGTTTTTGTTGCGGATGGTTTGTAAAAGTCAGCCAGCAACAGAGCTGGTGCTGCAGATTGTGGGCTGTAGTTGCCTCTGTGGTTGCGGCGAACACCTTGGTTGGCACAGTTGCAGTGTCTCTGCAGGCTGTGTGGCAGAGCAGCGGCGCTCAGAGCCAGCCTATGTGCTCTATGTAACAAGCCCAGAGACATTCCAGCAGTGAAGGGTGGCTCCAGAGGCTGCGTGACACCAAGACGAGCAGCAGAAGACAGGGACAGTGGCCAAAGTGGTTGGTGTACTTGCTGGCATTAATACTGTTTTACAGGCTGGTCTTGAGAGAACTGCAACCCAAAGTAATGCCTCTGACCTGCTCCTCTGTTGTTGTCAGTCTCATGGTGATGGTGCAAGAGAACGACATACCTGTTAAATGATTGGCTGTTCACGTGTCACTCATAGCACACTATTATCAAGGGATATGATTGGCTGTTTATAAGTCAGGGCCTACCTATGTGCTGTCAAGTTCATTTGCATTGAATACATACATGTGAAACATTGTGGCTATAGCAGATGCATAATACAGTTGTTTTATTGCCCAGGCCTACTTTAAGCTCAGAAGAAGTAATTGTCATACTAGATGTTGTTATTCTGTTAACTGTGTTGTGTAGGGACGCAAGGCCTTAACAAAAGGCACTGTGGGACAGTATCTTTGTGTGAAACTGTTCCTTTTTTAGCCATGTCACCTCTCAAACCAACTTCTTTCGTTTTGACTGTACATGTTTTCCCACCCCTTCTCTCAGTCATTTCTATAAACGGGAGGTTGTCAGATTTCAAGAGCATGAAATTCCCTTTCACTTTCATGATTTCCATTTATTGCAAGTCCACTCATCAAAATGGCACCAACATGAAGGAGCTCCTTTTGTGACTCATTCTCTGATATCAACCACAGCCTCTGTCTGATGAGCTGTATGTGACTCATTGCGCTGTCTTTCACAGTAAAACACAAGCTAGCGAAGGCAGCACGCTGGCAGAATCAAGAAAAACTCCTCCTGGTGACCTTTTTGTGTGCTTGCATCTGTAACTGAATGTTTGTTCGGCAAGTGGTGGCATGGATTCTTTATTTTCCTCTCCTCGCCTTCTCTATTCTGGCCATCATTATCTGTGCAGCGTGGGCAGAAGCTCCCGCTGTCCAGATTATGCGCAGCTGATTGATCCCTGGGCTGATGAGAAAGCGCAGAACACACAAATGCACAAACAAAAGGAGATATGCATGAAAAGGCACACGGTGATGGTGAGCGACAGCATAGAAGCAACAGATGTAGCGTCTCATGAGGGAAGCAGGGGGTTTCCTAACAGCATCAACAGCTTCATGTAGAGAACGGACTGTATTTTCGTAGTTTTGGCCTGTTGAAAAACTAACATTGGTCATCTCTTGCTCCTGTTCATTGCCTCTAGATTAAGTCCACTGTTGTAAACGGGATATGTGTGTGCTTTGGACTGCTGATTGGACTAAGCGAGACTTCTGAAGACGTCATCATGGGCTCCAGGAAAGTGTGATGAGCACACCAGATTTTTTTAAAATCAAGATCCATCCATTATTCCCTGAGAAATGGATGAGTCCATATCCTCTGAGTCTCTTTATCCAGATCTTGGTGGAAATCAGTTCCGTAGTTTTTGTGTAATCCTTCTGACGAACCAACTTACAAACAGACAGGGGTGAAAATATTAGCGCCTTGGCAGAGGTAAATAATTTGCACAACATTACAAAATAACTTTGAAAGTATGACATCATTCTACATATTGCGACATCAAACTGCATGTCTTAGAGTGAAACTCTCGCCAAAATGCAACCTTGGGTCTTTTTGTGAATGTACCCGAGTCAAACTTTTGTTTAAAAGCATAATAACGATGAAAGCGCCACTTTTAAGACTGACCATATTTTCATTTTCAGGTCAAAATCATTTTCAATGGGAGTGCTAGTGACAGTACTATGATGGCATCAAAATATTTTTAAAACACTAACCCCCAATTTCCACTGGATACGGCTCCGCTGCGTTACGTCTCCGCCACGCCAGCAGAGCTGATAGGTTTCACTTTAGTCTATGTGTTAATTTCCACCAGGTCCGATGCGCTGTGTATCTGCTCCGTCCCCGCTCCACCAGTCCGGAGCCCTCCGGCAGAGATACGCAGGACTTCTAAATCTGGCGGATGCCGGAGTACGATGCAGCAATTCAGCTGAATTTAGCAGCGAGCAGACAGGAGGTCAGGCGGAAACAACAATATGACATCCGGTTAATTTTCAAAATAAAACACTCTGTGTTGAGACCAGCACACAAATCTCAAAAAAGAGACAAACACAAGCTCTTCTGCTAATCCTTCGGTCGGGAACACTTCCTGCTGCTGTGTTTATGACACATACCTATAACTGCGGTCGCGAGTGATCATGTGATTATCGTGGCAACACCTCGGCCAGCTGTCTACCGGACTGCGGCGTAGCGGACTCAAAACGCAACCGGTGGGGATTGCTGGACGGCGGTCGGCGGAGCAAAACCGGATCGGAGCCGTAATGCAGCGGACTCGTATCCAGTGGAAATTCGGGGTAAGAAGGCTCGACACAACATGAAACTTTGCTCGTAGTATCACCAGGGTCTCTACACATGAACTCAAGCATTGAGAACATTGTTTGTGTACACAAAGTTTACTAAAAATAAGTTTTTGAACAACTCCCGTTACCAGTTGTTGTTTCCGCTCACAGCCATCTTGCAATTCGAGAAGTGGCAATCTCCGAATGCGATTTTTATCGTAAAATTGCCCCTTGCACTCCTATTGAAAATGATTTTGACCTGAAAACGAAAATACGGTCAATCAATATTCTCACTACGTTATTGTTGTTCTGACCCTCAATATGGTTTACAGCGTTCCCTGTCACTGAAAGACACTTGAAGTTAACAGCTGGGCTACTGATAAGATTTATAACTATACCTCTGATTTATTTAGTGCTAAAAGAAATTGCACATTGCAGCCTCAAATAGTGAAATTCTCCATAATCCACCTTAGAGGTTTCACATGACAGAAGAGAGAGAGAGAGAAAACATTACTGAAGGCTCACTGTGCCTTCAGGCAGATGGACAGTAGTGTGCTGTCAGACCGTCTGATAGATATTGAAGCAGGCAGGCTGAAGTGAAGATCACGTTCAATGAGGGGAAACCCCAGAGTCACTGCCAGCGCTGCTGACACTGCTGCTGCGTGAGGAGAAATCTTAAACAGGAAGCTCCATCCCAGCGGAGAGGCTTTATGTGGCTATAAACCTTGGCTTCACACCAAAGGCAGTGCTTTTGGGCCGAGTGCACTTCCAAGGATTATTGACGTGATTGTACTGCAGTTGAATTATTGAAGTGCGACGTCAGGAAGATACAGTTATGATCACATTCTCATCTGTTCTGTTTTGCAAGTTTGTCTATATTGACAGGGACATTATACATATTTGCTATACATCATAGTGTATTTTCCCAAATCAGCATTGCATTTTTAAAATTCATATTGAACCTTAAGCTTTGAATTGTTGTAACCTGTGAGAACATATTCGTGGCATCAATTGAAGTATACTATCAAGAATATTTTATAGGAAAAGCACAGTGCGAGGTCACTCCTCCACTCAGGGGAATCAGGAAATGGGTCGTTGATATGTAGGTAGGACACAGCTTGGTTTGAGAGCAGCATGAGTGTTACTCCTTAGGGTGTAGCCTCCACTGTGATTTGGATCCTGAGTGTAAAACATGCCAGATCATATTAAGACATTTGAAAGATGCAGTAAGCAGTAATAGTTGTTGTGGCTCTGTGTCATTTTGTTGATGTTTGAGGTGTCGTTGCTTCTTTTTTTTTAAGCTTGAGTGTTCAAGTGGGGCAGCCTGTACATATGAGCCCCTTTTTTACACAGCCTGTTCAAGTGGGTCTGTTGCATATGAGACCATGGTTGAGGTCATGAATAGCTAGAATCAAGCCTCCATGACATTGATAGTTCTGTAGATCGCATTGCTTTTATGACATGTTGTTTTGTCTATATAAGTACATAAGTATATTTGATAAAAAAATCATTGCCAACATGTGTATACTCTTCAAGTAAGTCTTTCTTCCTGTTCTGAATGTTCTTTTACGAGATTGTATCTACCTGTTTGTTTGTTTATTTAGTTATTTGCTTATTTATTTTAAATGATCTACCTTTTATTTTTATGAATTAATTTGATCATGGTGGAAGTTCACAAATTTGTTTGTGTATTTCTTTGCCCAAACCACTCCCTTCCAAATAAAGCCCTTATAGCCCTAATACTGGGACAAGCACAGAACATGTAACTGAAACATTATCCAGATGTACTGAAGTGAAAGTCTGTCTTCTCTGACAGCACTGGCTCGTATGGAGGAAAAACTAGGGCAGTGGTTGAACACAGCCCTAGTGATGCTTGGACTCAGCGGAGTGAAAATGATCACTTGACAAACCCACCAGGCTGTGGAAAAGCTAGCTATGGTTCAGAAGCCAGCCAGTTCTGACGTTTTGCTTCTGGAAAATACCCGAGGCCCCAGCCGCTCACGGTGAACTCTTCATTCCCATGGAAACGAAAGAGATGGAGAGCTAAATATAGTCTGTGGGTTAATATAGGCGTTGGAGTATATGACAGTCTTGATGCTGTTAATTGTCCAAGTGCATGATGGTGTTTGTGTGAATCACAAAGCTCAGACTCATTCAGTTAAACAAAGAACAATAATCTAATTTACTGAATTTCTTTCATCTAGCTTCATTTTACAGCAATGAGCCTGTAAGTTCTATCTCTACATCATGTTTACACGGGCACAAAAACTATTGCCATATTGTAGATTAACATGTCAGAGCCAACTGCTTTTTATGTTCAAAGGTGATGACCTGACCCCTCAATCCTAAGGGTTATATGTACAACCAG
>OMLP01034984.1:11344-29686 GCA_900302685.1 Spondyliosoma cantharus
CTCTCTCTCTCTCTCTCTCTCTCTCTCTCTCTCTCTCTCTCTCTGCCTAGTATTCAGATCGAGGCTGAAAAAGAAAGCAACACAAATCAAACAAGTGGTGACCCTGACAGGAAGTATGAGTTTCTTTGTTTTAAAAAAAAATAAAAAATCAATTCAGTTCAACATGTTTTTTTTGGCGGGGGGGAATAAATTAAATTAAAGGAATAGTTAAACTTTTTGGGAAATAGAAGAATTGCATTCTTGTGTATCCAGCAGCTGGATAGCGTAGCGTAGCATCAATACTAGATGCGGGAAGCAGCTAGCTTGGCTCCGTCTAAGGAACATTTCTGTAAAATCGCAGATAGCTTATTACATTTCTTTATCTTGCAATTTTATGTTTCTTTAGGTTCAATTACAAATGTTTTTCTCATGGTTAGGCTAAGGCACAAAATCCACTCGGTTAGGGTTAGAAAAATATAATGTTTTGGTTTAAAATACCCGTTTTGGTCAGGGTTTATCTCCACAAACACCACTGAACATGACCCGACTTAAGTAAAAAATATCAGGTTTTTGTGTTGAATTTTGTTCCCCTGCAGAAGCCAGGGGAGATGCTAAGCTAAGCTAAGCTAAGCTAAGCTAGCCGACTGCTGGTTGCTGCTTTATATTGAACAGACAGACGTGAGAGTGTTCGGCTGCTGATCTTTTCATCTAGCGCAGACGAAAAAACTAAATCGGCTCTAATCCCAGAATGTTACTTAACTATTTTTTTTATTTTTTTTTATTTAAAGGACTAGTTCAACTAGTTTTGAAAGCTCGCTAATCAACAGCCGAAGAGGTGCTGGTATGAAAAGCTTTGAAAGATCCGCACTTGCTGTCTCCCCCCATATTTCCAGTCTTAATGCTAAGCTAACTGTAGCCTTATATTAAACAGAGAGCTGTAGCTGTGAAATCTTGTCGTATGACAAGGGGACTCTAAAATACGATTATCATCATAATAATCTACTGTAAAGGTGATTGTGATTAGTCTTTTTGTTCACGCTTTGACATTTATAGGCCTCCATTATTCACGGTGATGCAATATGAATTAATTTACAAAATAACAAGCGTTACAGGACGGATCTCATTAAGATATGAATCTTCTTTTTTTTTTTCGCCTCAGATGTCTCCTTACGCCTTTTTATCCCGAGTCTCAGTCGCAATTCATTGTAACACATTTCCCGAGGCAACGGCGATGACATCCAATAACCTTAAAAGCATCTCCCCCTCGGAGAAATGTGTGACATTTGCCTGTCCTAATGTGTGGCACCGCACACTCATTGATCACCTCGCTCTGTGTATATTAGGTTTCTGTGCAGCATCTTCATTTAATGATGGATCTGTTTCTCCATACCCGGCTCGCATGCGCCTCCTGCAGCATGCTATCCCACAGGGAACACTGTTGCATGCTGCTTCTTTCTTTTTTTCCTATTTTGCTTCTCACCCCCCCTCTCTCTTCCCCACATCTCAAGCAGATGCTCGAAGCACACAGTCGGCTCTATCAGGATCGCTGCAGGAAACACACACAGTTATCTTTCCTTTGGGCAAAAGTCTTCCGTATGGAGAGGAGATGGACGGCGTGAAAAAAAAAGCTGCCTTACAATTTAAATGGCGATGATAATCTCGAAGTCGCTTCAGTCAAAACGCTTTGTAAAAATGAGGAGTTATACTTCAGGCTCCGAGACGCTGCAAACAACTGACAGAGTTACAAAAAAAAAAAAGAAAAAAGAAACTGGCCTCAAGAAGACGGATTTTGTTTTGAACATATGCTGCATCAACCGCCCACTCTGCAAAGACATACCGCCACTGATTTGCCCTTTTTTAGTCTTAACTGATTCTCATTATGTAACTTACAATGTCTGTAACTGTGTCATTATTACTGAACTGTACTACTTGTACTGTACTTCTATCCCTGTGTCTTTCTTTTTAACAGTCATTTGTTGGCAGCAAAATGTGAGGCAGTTAATGTTTCTGCAAACTGTTGACGCGTTCAAGTGTCATAGGCTACGTACCACATAGATTTTCTATAAATACATCACATTACATGTCTAAGTCCTGACTTTCACTCGTTAGGTCGAGGGGATGTTGGTGGAGTTACAGGTGATGAGACTGCTCAGTCACTCAGTCCAAGAGTACCTTTTGCCAAGCCAAAACATGATCTTTTCCTAAACCTTACCAAGTGGGCTTTGTGCCTCAACCTAACCAGAGCACAAGCACAATGTAAAGTTTCAACATATCCATGGTTAGCAGAGCATATTGCCAACATTTATCCTGACAGTCTGCTTGCTTTGGTAATTGGTAGTCACAGGAATTTCATTATCATTACATAGATTTTCCAATTTTTTTAGGATATGACCAGGAGAGCAGCAGAGTGACGCTCGGTGTCTCTGTCGTGTGCCATGAAGTCACAAGAAAAGGACGAGAAATATCTACATTCTAGTTGAGTTAAACCATTAAAACCAATGTAAAATTGGTCGCAGAATATTTCTCAAAAGACAAAAACACCTGTAGAAATGGTGGTTTCAGTAAGAAATCTTACTTTTTAATATAAGTATCTTCGTGGCAATTCAATCCAAGCTAATCACCGGAATAAAAGTTTCTGCAAACCACGGCTATGTTAAGACTTGACTTTGGGTTCAATCTTCCATCTTATGTTGTGACAACATTGTATTTAGGATCTAGTTAGGTTTAGGAACAAAAACCTCTTGGTAAGGGTTCGGAAAAGATCATGTTTCGGATTAAAATACTGGTTTTGATACTTTCCATCACAAATATCCGCTTCCAAAGCTGAGAATTGTCCCGATGTCTCCTTTAAAAACATCCAGATGCTTACAAATGTAGAAACACAGTCTTGAACCATCGTCACTGGCTTGGCACCATCCACATAGAAATCTGAACATCTTGGTAGTTTGCAGGAATGACACTAATCATTTCATAAGTGACTGGGCCGAGGAACAGCTATGGACCAAAAGAGAAACTCAGACCTTTCAGGAGACAAGATATCTGCAGCGGTACAGAAGACTGAAGCCAGGCCACATGTGTCACTGTGTGGACTGAAGCCAGGCTAAAATACTTGTTTTTTGTCGCCACAAACATGGCTGGAATTTGTCCAGAGGTCTCCTTAAAAATATCCCACGGTTTCACACTGACACTTCACACATACAAGTGTTAAAACGCAGTCTTGAACTGTGGTCACTGGCTTGGCAGCCATCTTGCCCGTTAACTCCACCGCCATCGTCCTCCACCTCCCATTTTGATGTCGATCCTGTTTTGAAGGTTCGTGTTTAAAATGTTATTTTAAGGCATATTTTGCTTGATTTGAGATGAATTTCTCTTCAGCCGTGGTGGTTGCTGCTCATCTCTCTCCAGCTCCACCCAGGCGCCTTCTGTTTTAGCCAGATTTGGATTTTTCTGGCTGTAACATGTAGCCCCAAATCCACACTCCAGAAGAAGATTGATGCAATGTCTTGGTTTTAATGTCTCTCGGCTGCGTCCCAAACCCAAAGCAGCGTGGTTAAATGATGTGTTTTTATACAGTTATGCATCATACAGTCGAAGATCAACCAAAAATACTGGCTAATTATCCAGTGGCCACGAGTTCTCAGCACTTTGACATGCATGTTTTCTTTCGAAGGTGTGTTACATTTGCATATTCGCTCGTAAATCTAACCCACTATCCTGCTTGCTCTGGAGAGAAAAGTATCCTTGCAGTTCTGTGTGTTTTTTTTGTTTTTTTTTAACCACACTGTTCTTCTGACCGCACCTCACTCAGTGATGTCATGTCTGGTATTTCTTCTTGGGAAGCAGCAGCAGCAGCAGCTTACTGTGACTTTGTGAATTGTGAAATTGTTGCCTTACCCAAGAAGAAGAAGAAGAAGAAGAAGAAGAGATGGAGGAACTCACCCCGTCTCACCCTGCACCTTCTGTAATGCGTTTGACGTCAGCTACTTTGGCGCTCAGTTATCGAGTTACATGTTGCCAGTAATCGGGGCAGCGGTCTGACGTAGACTTCGTGTCCGTCAGTGGTGCGCTTGGATTTGGTTCACAGCGAGTTCAGCCCCCGGCGGCGAGGACTGTGCTCTCCAAAGTCCTCGAGAAACCTCCTCTCAGCAAAACTCAGACGGTGAAGATTCACTGAATTTGAATAGTTTATGAAGCCATTCTCCAGATTTAATAAAGTCCTCAAACCTTTGTCGTACCAAACTGGGATTCATTTCTGATGAAGTGTAATGCTTAGCCGACAGTGATTGTTAACCATCATACTAACATATTTATCACACAGGGACTCCCGACTGGGGTTTTAGGGACCCCATGAATAAACCACAACCATCATCACAGCAATATGTCAACTTATTCTTGTCAAAACATTATTAATTATGTAATTAGTCAATCCACATTAGCGCCTAAAAGCTTATTAACCACCCCTGGATTCTGCTCTCATTTAGTTTTCGCTCATTTCAAGTAAACATTATTTATGTTATATTCCCAGTATTTAATATTTGAAATAAACCCACAGCCAGTCAGACTTCAGTACTTCTCAATCTGCTGCATCTGTGTCGTTCTCCTTCAAAATGACTGACGGCGCGTCCCACCCACAACACTGTTTAATTTACATGAAGTCAGTAAATATCCATCTATTAAAGCTACACAGACAGAATTACTTATTTTTGACGGGTGTCCCCCAGCACCCTAATCAACCCAACACAGGTTGGATGAGTGGAAACTTCTTTCAGTTTTTTCTGTTTAATCATCTGGTTCAGAATCAGGTCAGAATCATGTGTGGCTTAAAATACCAGTTTTTTTTCTTTTTCACCACAAACTTGACTTGAAATGTTGTGACTTCCTGTTCGAAACATCCAGTTGTTTCACCCTTACAAATGTTGAAACACAGTCTTCTCGCCCAGTGACGGAATGTATGTGTGTAAGTACATTACTTAAGTAAAGATTTGGGATACTTTAATCAAGTGTTTCCATTTTCAGTTACTTTATACTTCCACTCTGCTATGTTTGGAAGGCAAAACATACTTTTATTCCAATGCTTACTAGTTACTTTTCAGACTGCATGTTGCTTCATGCCAAAGTAGTGCATTTTAAATCAGATTTAGATCAGAAAAACTCTGAATGTCAGATCGGTTAATCAGCTAGGTGGGTAATGAGTCGATCAATAGTATAAATATACATGTAAATATATGTATAATTTACTTGGTGTGTAGTTGTTGTCAGCTGGCTGTTTGGAGTAACACTTTGAAGCCATGTGCAGCTCAGTAACATTGTGTTCCTGTGAACTTTGTGTAGAAACGTCATTGCGGTAAGTATCCAATAACGTGTTAACAAATCTGAACGTATAAGCAGGTTGCAGAAATGTTAACTGCAAACATTTTGTCGTCCTGAGCCCAGTACATCTGTATTTTTAAAAGGCACTCATTAAAACAAATGCTATTAAGAGCAAATTGATTGACGAAGTCTTTAAAAACCTGTGAGATCTGTGAGCGCCTGAGTAAAAATCTCACTCATGCACATTCTTTTTGCAGCGTGCACCCCTCTGCTGTCTGCTCTACCCAGACTTTCACTTCCATTAACTGTCCATCTGTTCAACCTCCGTGTTTCTCAGCAGAGCTCTTTTGACTAATTTGATCTTCATTTAGTCGCCTCCGCTCGCATTATGTCCTGCCTTCACTGGAAAATCGCTCCTCAGAATGGGCTCGGAGCGAAAAAAAGCGGTGTTTATCTGCGGCGCGCAAACCGCGCCGTCCTTTGAAGGTCTCGCTCCCAAAACTTACTTGAATAACTAACTATAATCGCCGCTCGACTTGTGCCGCAGAGAACGAGCGTCGGCCGAGCATCCTAATTAGAGGCCGCCTCGGTGGGGGAAATGATTGAACGGTGTCGACCGCGGTAAACTAACACTTTAATCACTCTCGTCCGCAGATGCTCGAGCGTAGGGGTTGAGCGGGAGGCCCTCGAATTGCCGCTCGGGCGCATGTTCCCCTAAAAAGATGAATAGTTAATTGCCAAGAAAGTGTCAAACGTGGATCCTGGATGCACGCTTGATTGACAGGTGGCATCCAGCGTCCACGCGCCTGCTGCAGCTCTCCTGCTGTTTACGCTGGCTGTTTGAAGCTTTGCAAAATCTCAGCTTTTGCTTGTTGAGTTAAACAAACCTCCAGCCGTAAATACAGAAAGGAGAAATTGTGTGCTGACAGCCAGTGCCCTTATTAAAAATATGGCATGCTGGGAGCAAAGGGAGGTGCGAACCAGGCGCTTGAAAGACTCCCCTCTTTCTCTCCCTGCAGAGAATTTCAATTTCCCCCAAGAGCCCGTGGTTGCTCAGCATGCCTTGTGTCCAGCATCCGGCCCTCTGGGTAGAGGCAGAGGGAAAATTGGCTCCAACTGTTCCGGGTTTTCAAAGATGGTTTCGGTGCTATGAGACCGTCTGTCAATCACAGAGGTCTTCTCAAAACAAACCTGCGCTGCCGCCGAATTCTCCGGGTGCTTTCACGGCCACTGTGGTCTATCAAAACCATTAAATCTACTCGCCGGGAGGACAAGAAATAGTTTACCTGATGAGCCTGGAAATGTAATAAAGGTGAGTCCATACACGAGAGACGGGGGAACATTTTCTCTGAGAGATTACGATGAAAGAAGCTTTTGAGCTATTTTTATCTAATCGCAGTCTAAAAAGGAAATACAACAGAGAGGAAGGACTGGCTCTGTTAGCGATTTCCAGGTCTTGAGTGCAACTGAAGATGATTTCCAAAGCTGTAAAATGCGTGTCGCCTTCAGCCGCAGAACATAACAACCTACAGTGAGCAGGAAAAAAAAGCCTTGTCACTATAAATACATTTACAAGGTTCTGTAGGTGTCCAGCTGTTAAGGCCCTCCAGGTTGTAGTGACTCTCAAAGATCTTGAACAGGGTTGTAGCTCTAAGTCAGGGGAAATAATCGCTGTGCATCCAGCCCGACGGCATCTGTTGTTTATTTGCACAAAAAAAATATAATTATTATCAGCAACACGAAACATATCATTCTTAGGATGTGGAAAGTTACAAAAGTAAGTTGTTTTAATTTAAAGCAGCTGCAAGAAACTTTTTTTAGAGTTGATTCTGGCGCCCCCTGTGGACAAGGATGGTAGTGCTCCTACCACATCATATATTTAATAAAAACATTCTTCTTTAATTTAATTCTTCAATTTGTCACAATTAACATGTATTATTCACTTTTATATTGGACAGTAAATGTGCAGTAACACATGCGTGAAATGATTTATCCTCTCCCTCACATCCTTTACTGTTTAACACCTTTTTGGTGTCATACTGTTTCTTCTGCTCCTCTTCTCTCAGGTGTTCTCGATCAAAATTAAAGGTGCAATAGGTAAGAATGGACCACATGTCGAATTCATACCCGAAACTAATAGGCGGCAACATATCATCAGGGTTAAATGTAGCTGCTGTTAGCTAGTTAGCTCACTTAGCCGTGCAGCTAGCAGTTCGGACTGGGAGTTTGAGAACCAGGGGACTTTTAGTGATAACACAGCTAGCACCGGGGCTTTGGACCGGTACTGGCTGGGTCTAGCTGGTTCGCATGCTAACTTGAGATATCTCTAAAGCAAATTACATGCTAATACATGCAAACTGCTAATCATTTACATTCTGTTGATATATATTTTTTTATGTTTTCAACTAAACTCATTACATGGTGCCTCTTTAAGGGAAGTATGAGGAGAAGGCGTTCTCTCTTCCACAGACCAAGCAGTCGTGACCGTTTCAGAGTTTTGCTGTGTTTTTCTTTGCCTTCTCAGGATGGAGGTCTGGTCGTCCTGTTTCTGCAGCTTTGTTGTTTAGTTTATGTTGTTTTCTCAGTTCAGAGAGGGAAGCACTGGGTCCCACGGCCCACTGCTCGCTTGGCCCAGACTTCCCCCCATCCCTTTTGTTCATTTTGGCCGGGCCCCCAGACTCTCATAGTTTTGATTAATGGCATTATTATTTGTAAATAAAAATCATTTGTTCTCGGGTGCGGTGTCCTCTTCATACGTTGCTTGAACCAACCGCGTGTTACGTCGCGGCTGTTAATCTATAATAGCATCCAAACGAAATAAAACCAGGTCCTGTTGGTGCCGAAATAGCACTGTCGCATGCTATTTACACATTTCCCTGCTGTTGCACATTTAATTGCTGCTTCACATTTGAGGCTGGTTGTTAATGTCTGCTCCGCGTTACCTTTCTGTGGCGTTTGCATCTGTCTGCTGCCCTTAATACCTGCTGCTTAATGTGGACTGGCATCTGTTGTCTTTTCTGTTCGCTGATGTCGCTTCATCCCTCCATTGTTCGCCCCGCTCGCCTCGGTTTGCATGTCACGTCTGTCGCTTTCCGTTTGCGCGTTTCCCCGCTTGTTTGCAGTTTGCTCATCAGTCCTGTCGCTGCAGTTTGCGCATCACTTGTGACATTTGCATTTCTCCCGTAGCTTCTCTCCAATGGAGACAGCAGCTTACACTGACTGGTGGGCGAGGGCTTCAGACAGACGCCGACTCAAGGTACTCTGGACAGCTTAAAAAATAGCTCTGAAACAACACTACGTTCAAACGGAACCTCACATTTAGCTGCTGTAGCTCCAATTTCCTTTCCCACTTTCCTTTAACTCGTCACGGTGGATGACCTTGCGGTGCGTTATGTGCTCCAGTTATTTCTTTACAGAATGAAGGGCGGAGAAATACTTCAGAGTTCAGATGCGTGACCTGCTCAGTACTCACACAAAGGACACAAGAACACGTGAGAAGCAGAAGGATACATCGAGTTCATTATAACTTAATTCAGTTTTCAGAGTTGAGGGTTGAGGTCAAGCCACTTGGTCTTCACTACGGCAGCTCTGAGGGGCATAACACAGCAATTACAAGACAGATTGTTCAGATATTGTAATATGTTGAAGGCATATTAACAATATATATTATTCTAACTGATTTCATGAGCACTTTGACACAGACAGGGAGTATTACAAGCCTCTAAAACTACACGGTTCCTTGCTTCTTGGGCTCCTCCAAAGGGTCTCAACATTGATCGAGAAATGGGACTACTGTCGGTTAAAACAACGTGAAATCAGAGACTGTTGCGCCCCACAAGAGAGCCGTCTCCTGCACAACGTCTCGGATCAACTGGCGGGGTGGAGAGGAGAGGTGGACTCTGGTGCTCACACGCAGCGTCGAAGTTGATGGACGGTGTTTCCCGGATGTCGAGCCTTTCATATGAAGATGCCGACGACGATGCCGCCACCGTCTCGTTGCTGCTGCTTGCGTACTCTACACCTTGACGCAGATTCAAAAGATCCACTCCGTGTCGACGTACATCTGTTCTGTAATATGTACGGCACGAAGGTGTTTACAAACTCTCTTGTCATTATGCAACCCCGTGTTGTGTAACAGTGAATATATTACCTCGTACCTTGTGAATAACAGAACAGGGAAAGAAAAAATGCGCAAAAGGATCTTCTCGATTCTCAACTCGATGACTGTAACATGGTACTCCAGCTTGAATAGTTTAAACCGGCCTCCGACTATCTGTCCGCTGCGGTGGACCCCGGACGAAAAGGCTGGTCTGCCTCACTCATCGATCCTGTAATTGACAAAGGTTTCAGTGTGTCAGTCCTCTGACACCGGGCCGCAGCTTCACATCGGTGTCTGATCATCTGACCCGCTCACGTTCCCCCCCCCCATCAGATTCTTTTCGTACTGATGTCGTCGTGTTCCACATCTCAGCAGCGACTTTGATAGGCACCAAGTTATCATCACAACTCACGGAAACGATTGACTACGACAACATTGCAAAGCAGAATCAGTTTGAAGGGAGAGAAAACGAGCGTCGCTGACAAGCGTGTAACGCTGAGGATTCACCTATCCCAGTCGTGCGTCGCGGGGCCCATGAAAGATTCACGAGGACGGGGCGGTGTTGATACAGTACCTGTTCAAGTCCTCGGAGGTGTACAATCCGAGTTCCGGGCCTCGGCCATGAATATTTCAGGATGCTAATTTCAGCGTCCCGACGGATCATTTGAATTTTAAAGAAAGACACGCCGTTACGAGAGGTGAGAGGAAGGGAACTGAAGACTGCGAGAGTCTATTTTAAAGAAACAAAGGAACCGAACTTACAGACGATTGAAGCCCTGAAACCGTCCCTGTCAGCGCTGCCGTCACAACGCGGCGCAGGACTGATTGCGCTCCGTTGCCGCTGGCTGATGCGGATATGCAGATGTCGCCTTTGTGTGACACGACGCGTCGACTCCGCACAGACGCGAATAAACAGCCCCTCAAAACTAATCACGATCCCAAAGAGTGACATGTGATTTTTTTTTCTTTTTTTGTTCTCCGAGGGCGCAAAAAACATGAAACATCCCACTGCGGCTGATGCATCATTTACTACCAGCGTTGCGGTAGAGCTCTTCGCAGTGCGAGATTACAACACCGGCGACGTCCCCCCCCCGCCCCCAAAAAAAACTCTTTCTCGCTACTTTCAGCAGAGTCGTGGGTTTAATCTGACGCTGTCAGGAGCCATCTCCGCTCGGCAAACACATCAAAGACTCCGAGAGAGAATCTGTGTTCTCCTAGGTGCACATTATTCAAATGGGCAAACTCGCCTCTCATGGTTTTGGGCTCTACATCTCGTTAGCTTCTGCGGCTGACATGTCGCTGTGAAGCTGGGGAGGGTGGAGGCGGGGGGATAGCAGATGGGTTTCTAGTGTCACTCACAGCAGCATCCAGCGGGGGGGAAACTGCAGCGTGTCTGAAAAGGGACTGAAAGATGAGACGCAGTGCAGAGATAACCGGGGCCCACTTCACATCGTGCAATGTTTTGGCATTAGAGCTCAGACCTCTCCACCCGCCGCCGCCGCCGACGACTGATTCCCCTCAGCTCTGTGTTTGATGCGCGCAGACTGGCGTATGAGAGCTTTACATAAATTCATGAGACTATTTGGCCCTAATTAAAATCCATAAACAAGCGAAGTGCAAGTTCATTTGCAGTTCACAGCAAAATGCCTCATCGATTTTCTCGTGCTCTTGCGATAGCTGAGGAATTCTGAACGGTGGCCTTTCCGGTGGGGGGGGGGAACTCATCGGTTTACAAATAACCTCCAGAAAATCATCGTCTGAAGGGACGGTCGCGCTTCAAGGGTTTTTTTTTTTTTTTTTTATCTCAACCGGTGTTTTGCGTATCTTACTTTTTGGGGTGTTCTTCGTTCACTTCCAACTTTTCTAGCTAACAGCTCGGCTGGATGGATGGTGATGTGCGTCAGTCGGTCGGCCGACTACTTTGGAATTGGTGCAGGTGTTCATGTTCCCCAGAGGATAAACCCTCAAGACTCTGTGTTGATCCCCTGACTGTTCATCTAGCAGCATTTGAACTTACGCTGATGAATCTTGAACAACCAACTATAATACGAAGGTGGGACAAAATGATTACTTTAGATACTTTAGATTTAGCTCGATGTGCTGGTTTTTCAAGTTACTTGCCATTTGAAATGTTAGCAAATACATGTTGTTTTGATTGATATACAGGTAAGAAAGTATACATCAGGAGCCTCTGTTAGATTTTAGGTTTTAAATGCTCCCTACGCCCATGTTTTTTAGTGTTACATCGGTGACGGTTGATGGAGACTTAAAATGAGATGGATACGTTTTCCCCTGCCACTCTTTTAATTACGTCGTCTTGTTGCACCTTCTTCTTCCGCCGTTGTGTAACGGTTTTCCGACCGGAGAATTGGCGCCACCTACTGAACCGACTCCTAGTAATGGCACAATGCTAGTGGACGGAAACAAGCGTTCATTCCAACCCAGTCAGCAGCAAATGTTGGCACTGAATATTCCTGCAAGCCAAAGATATGTTGAAACACTTCTTTATCCTGCAATGTTGTGTTTCTCTGGGTTACATTTTTTTAATATTTAAATGCTTTGATAATGCTGTGGTTATGACATGGTTAGGTTTAGGCACGAAACGGCTTGGTTAGGGTGCGGAGAAGATCGCGTTTTGGCTCAAAATGCCTGCTTCGGTCACCATAAACAAGGCTGTAGATGACCTAATTAACCAGCTGAACGACTTTACTGTTCCCCTGACTCTTCCTCTAGCACCGCTATGAGGTTTGAGTGAAATGTCCCAACGTGGTCTAGATGCATTGCTCTGACTTTTGTTCCCCTCAGAGCGCAGTGTAATAACTTTTGTGATCCCCAAACTTGTGCCCTTAACCTTCACTCTGCAGTTCCGACCGGCGCACTGCAGCTTTTTTCGCCTTGTCACACACCAGTTCTGACTGAATATAAACTCCGGTTCTGCTGGTCGGTGAAAAGGATGCACATAAAAAGCCCCCATCGACCTGTTTTCATTTCCATCTGTCCTCTGAGGGTTTCGGCATGTCCTTATTGTCAGGCTGCGATAATTTCCTGCCTGGCAGACACTGAATGGCGCTTTGGCGGGTCGGCCCTGAAGAAGCAGCTCTGCGGGCCACTGAGCCTCTGACTTCAAAGGGAGTCGGGTTTAGGAGTGACCAGCAGCTGGATGTTCCCCCTGCATAATTCCCTGGCCGGCGCTGAGATCTCACGCTCGCTGCTTTGTTTAGGCTGCGAGCCTGACCGAAAGGTAATGGTGATGTTGTCTGGAAAATTCCTCCCCGCACGACGGCTCCGACTTTAAACGCGCTGGCACATCGCGTCGATAGGAGACGCCTCGGCAGCACAAGTCGTGAAAAATTATAAACGTCTGAAATGTAATTATGCACCGTAAGCAGTCCTGTCTTGCGATACGCGGCAGGAAAATCCATAATTTTTTTTTTAGAATTGCTTAGGCAAGACCGGCAGGGAATAAAATAAATGATAAGGACGGTGGATTCCCTGTTAAGATGTGTCTGCGGCGCACCGAGAATGTTGAGATTAAAACACACTTTGATGAAAAATGGAATTATGAACACAGGCTTGTCCTCGCTGAAGGATGCCTCACCAGAAATAAAAAAAAAAAAAAAAAAAAAAGGGCTGCCTTCCTGAGCCTTGAAGTAAATCCCTTGACATCTCCTGATGTGATTTTTAATTAATTCTGAAGTTTCTTTTTGCAAAAAAAGGAAACAGGGAAACTTTCCCCCCTCACAGGGAACATCCTTCTGACGGAGCAGGATGACTTTCTAAGGGCACGTCTCAAATCAGCTGCAAAACACCACTAAATCAATTTAACCGCATTATGAGAATGTTTTTTTTTAATTTTTTTTTGTCACCACACTTTTGAGGATAAACATCAAAGTAACCGCCCGGCTGCCAAAAAGCGCCGCAGTGATGAAATAAAGCATCAGATTAAAAGAAATGTGTCAACAGATGATTTGTACTGCCAGTGCCTTCAGTAGCTTCTTTTTTACTTTCCAGCGATGGTTTTGGACGCTCTCCTCTGGCAGCGGAGAGGCAGCGCTAATTACAACGTATGTAGTGTTCTGGAGAGGTAATCTGGGGCCCCTCCATATTTATGATGGCGCTGACTGAAAAAGTTGCCGCCTCCATCGGATTTTTTTTTGTCATACTCTCAGGAAAAAAAATTTACAAAACGCTTCATTTGCATCAGGTCTGGTGAAACGTAATGTTCTTGGCAAATTCTGAGGATCATAGCTGAGATTTTCGTTGGAGGGCGACTTGAGCCTCGTTGACACGCCGCCACCAGTAATTAAATGGAGTGAAACCTGAGATTTCTTGATTTCTGTACAAGTGGCGAGGAGTCGACTCAATCGCCCGAGTATAAAGTAAGTATGAAGTGATAAGAAGAAATCTCTGTGGCAGGCAGCAATGTTTGCTGCTTCTGCTTACCTAAATACTATATAATACTGAAACCAGCAAATGCGGCAACAATACTTGATATCGAGACCTAACGCTAGAATAAAAAATGAATTGTCTGCAAAACCTGAATATGTTGAAACTTTACATTTCCTTATGTTCAATTTTTGTCGCCACAAATTGTCCCGAGGTTTTCACAGCAGCTTGAACTGAAAGGTGCTGCTGGGGCTCAGGAGTAGAGCCAGCGTCTTGATATCGGAAGGTCGTTGGTTCGATTCCCCCTGGTCTGCATGTCAAAGTGTCCTCGGGCAAGATTGGCAGCCACCGCCATCAGTGTATGAATGTATGTGTGAATTACTGTAAGTCGCTTCGGACGTAATGCCGTAAATGTGCTGTGGTCATGCAGCTACAGCCAGCATTCAGCTAGCTTAGCTTAGCATAAAGACTCGACTCGCTTAAATCCAACCAAACTGTTGCATAGCATCTTTAATGCAAACAAACATACCTCCCAAAGTGTCAATGTATTCCTTTCAGTTTCCATTATACACTCACATCTGAAAACAGTTGTCAAACAAATACGCATTTTAAACAGCCCCGTTTCCTCGCAAAGAAAACATGAAATTGCGACGCGAATGAACAGAGGGGAAAACACATTCAGGAGATTTTTCCCACTGCTGGAATCACACAGAAATATTCCCTTTACTCGCCTGGATTCTTATTCTTTTTATTTTTTTTACAAACAACTCTCCACGTTACCCTGCCTTCCTCTCTCCGGCAGGATCTTTGCTTAACTTTTATGTTTTCCTGCTGAACACTTCGGCTCCATTAGAGACTGATCTCGCCAGTGTTTTTCAGACTTTCATCTCTGCCTCATTTTTTGATGAAATAAACACGGATTTTTTAATTGGGCCCCGCATTAAAAAAAAAAAAAAAAAAAAAGCACAGCGATGTGATCAAAATTCACTCACCAAACAAACAGTTCCCCCGGTCGTGTTCAGACAGGCGGTTTTGTTGTTGTTAGGTTAATAACAGCGTGTGCTTATCAGTTACTTATCATTTTTATGTAAATTCGGCAGCAGCAGTGAGACAGTCTTCTGCACGGAGGCATTTACATAAGTTACAATAGCTGTGTGATTCGCGGCAGGAGGTGAGTGAAACCAACCATCCAACAGGCTGTCAGCCTGCTCAACCCCTTGACAAGGAAAAAAAAAAAAATCACATCATGGCCTGCTTGGATTGATTAGCTCCGGGCTCCTGCCTCGTGATTGGCAGCTTCAATTCTGCACCACTCAGCAGGGTAACATAGTATCGTGTGTCAAAGTGCTCCAATGATTGAGCTCCGCAGACCACAGCGAGGACGGGGAGAAGTTGGACCGAAATTTTAAAATGCATGCCGTCAGGTCCGGATATTGCTATGACCATTTCCATATCATCAGGGCTGCAGCCACCATTGAGGACGGTGAGGTTGTGCCCAGTGTATTCTGGGCAAAAACTTGGGAGTTTCAGCACCTTTAAATTTAGAAATTTAAACATTTTCTCAGGCTGATTCCAGCATTTGTGGATGCCTATTATTCAAGGGTAAAGTAATGAATAGATAAAGGATTTTATTGAGACACTTTGCAGGTTTTTAATTTCCTAAATGTCCAGTAGATCCATTTCACCAACATATACGGCAAGCAAAACTGTAATCACGGATGCATTCTTCTGCTTCTATCCATCCAAAAACTCCTCATTTCACAGCAGACGCCATTATAATTAAACCCCAGAGATCCTGAGACGGCTGCCATTTGATTGACAGCTCATTTGATCAGCTACGAGCTTCCGTGCCCGTCATAGAGCCTAAAACAGCCAATGAGTAATTATTTGGAAAAGTTCTTTCTCCCGTCTAATCTGGTATCAGTTTTAGCCAAAAAAAAAGAAAGCCAGTGAGTTCTAATAAGGTTATTGAGCCATTTGAGTTAAAAGGTGCAATGTGTAAGAAATGTAAGTTGAAACGTTCAAGAACTAAAATTAAAAGCTCAACTCAATATAATAACAGTTTTGATGTTATTTTACTGTGTTGCAGAGATATCTACTGAAATTAGCATGCTAACCAGCTAGCCAACACACCTCCAGTGCTCCGACCTCCCAGTCCGAACCACTAGCTGCACAGCTAACTGAGCTAACTAGCTAACGGCAGCTACAGTTAGCGGCATTTTGCACCCTGCTTGACGAGTATGAATTAGACAGGTGGCAGGTTCTTACATATTGCAACTTTAACCAGTCATTAATTTGGGGAGACAATTTTCTGAACATGTAACAATTAACTGCTTTAATGAAATATTACAATCCGACAACAAACATTGACAGATTAAAAAGAAATGTGAGGGATGTTGGTGGGGATTTGACTCCTAACCTCTTTCAAACTCCTGGTTGGCACTGATGCAAAAGCTTTATTAAGACATAAACATAACTGCAAATAAAAAAAAGTCAGCAATCTACGCCAGCATTTTAATCTGCTTTGTGCAAGCTGTGAGCAAAGGCAGTACTCCAATATGGTTGCATTCCTTGGCGAGTAAATACCAAACATCGCAGACAATTAAACATTTTTGCATCGCTGCATTTTGTCACGCAGACCCGACCTCACCTGAAACATTACACAGCCGTCTACGTTGAGACCATCTGTGACTTTCTAGACAGCTTGAAGATGGGTGGTTGACAAGTGTGGAGAATCACCTTACAGCGCACATTAGCTGCTCATTGACTGGAAATGTGTTTGAAGCAAGAGTAAAACCTGTGTAACACCACCCAGTGGTTTGTGGACCACCATTCTGAAGCCTTAAAGATCTGCGTTACAGCACCATTTTGTTTTTTTTTGGACCCAGACCATATTTGGACGAGAGGGTGGAAGTTGTAGTAGTTTAACAAAGTAATTTAGCTCTAAATAGGACCGTAATTTGTAAAACAAACATCATAAATCCGATGAGAAGAAGGATCATTTTCTCATAAGCTTAAATACAATCCAATCTTAATTTTGAAACCAGTGGAGTCGCCCCCTGATGGAGTTGCAGGATTGAGGAACTTCCGCATTAACTTCACTTTTCAGGCCCATGAAACCAGATTTGAAGGTATTTGGTTATTGATAACAGTGCTGGACAAACAAAAACGAGATTCGATGACGGATCCAGATGAAAAATGAGAAAGATAAAATGTAAACGTCCGCACCAAATTTCATCCAAGATCCATCCAAACACCGTCGAACACATTTCGCTCAACCTCATTGCGACACCAGAGGAAAAAGTCAGGAGATCATCAAAGTCAGCATCATGAGTGTCTGCACATAATTTCGTGCCAGTCCATGAAATACTTGAGAGATATTTCAGTCTGGACCAAAGTGATGGAGTCATACGTGCCAGCCCTCCCCGCCAGTTTTCCCTGAGAGACTACCGTTGTTGATTGCCCTCTCCTGGTTTCCCTCCCGGGGTCATAATTGCCCTATATTTCTCTTAATGTTCAACACATTTGGGCACCTTTTTCAGGTATCACAACCTAATTCAAGCACTGCGCAGCATGTAGTCTATTGTACTGTTGTGCCCCCCGTCCTTTATACGATGAATATACTCAAACTTCAGACGTCCAGGAAAGTAATATTCCCATTTCTTGGATTAAGTTTTAAGGCAATTGTATCAAGGTGGCCCTGGCCCCTCCCCCCATATGAAACATTTCTGGGGGCACCCCTGGCGGCAAAATATTAATGACTGAATGAAAACTGATGAAAAAAGTATTTTACGTAAAAGAAAAAATGCTATTATAATGAATTTTTCATTTTAATTAGTACCTTTATACATTAATGATATAAATAGGTTAAGTACAACAGGTTTTCCAGAGTAACTACATCACTAGTAATGACAATATCCCAGACTCCCTTACAAAAAGTGTGATTTTAAAGGGATAGTTCGGGTTTTTCGAAGTGGAACAGACCGACTATAGATATGTACTTTATATGACCCCACTTCAAAAAACCCGAACTATCCCTTTAAGAGATGTCGCATGGGAACCCTCCCTTTAGTTTCCAAATCCTTCTTGTCTCTTGAGGTCTCAGGGTTGCCCAGTCTGGATGGAGTGGCGGAGCCTCACTGCTAAAAACAGAATCGAAAGCCTCTGCAGCGCATTTAGCGTCATCGATATGTTCTTCAAAAAACTGTGCAAAGTGAGAGCGAACCGCCGCGTGTATCGATTGCGTCCGACATCAATTAACACTTTTCTGTTGTGTATCGCAGTTCAATTCGCTTAGCATTTATAGCATGCTTGCCGCAGCATATCTGTTGTCTTTGTTTATTCATTAGGGCCGCTCCGTAGCGTAGAGGTCAAACCTCTCGCCTGATAAGGTTGTCCTCCTGCCCTCTCTGCGGCTGATTTGATTAATCGACATCAATTAGAGCCGCTTAGGGTGCCGCGCAGGGAGAGCCCGGTAAATGCTCTCCTCACTGTATATCTGGATGACTGGGCGCTCATATACAAGGATAAAAGCACTTTCCTGTTCTGCCTCGAATCCCCCCCCCCCC
>OMLP01035109.1:3798-30619 GCA_900302685.1 Spondyliosoma cantharus
AGAGTGAACTCTCCTGCCTGCTCGTCTGAAATCCCGCATCACGCCCCGCCGGAGCTGTCCGCGTGCTGAGAGCCGCTGCACACGCGCGCACACACACACACACACACACACCTCTGCTTATTCTATCACGCACTAATAACAACACAGGCTCAGCTTCGTGTCTGAGCGTCGTGTTGTTGTTTGTCGGCCATGAAGAAGAAGAAGAAGAAGCTCGTGTCGGCCTGCCGGAGGCGCGAGGAGCTTAAACGGTCAATAAAGAGATTGCGCGCGCGGCTCACCGCTGCTGCTGCGGGCTGTTAAATACGCGCGGGGCAAAGATGCAATTGCATCGGTCCCTGGAGTACTTAGCAGCGGAGTGACACCTGTGAACCCCCTCGCTATATCAAACTTAGCGCCGGGGTTTATAAGAGAGATGTTCTCTGCGGTCAGACACTCAACTTTATGACGCTGCAGCCCACACACACACACACACACACACACACACACACAGCAGGAGGCTCGTGTGTTTAATGTCTCTGCCAGACGAGGATCGATATTTTGTATCTGAGTGCGACTTCTATGGTGAATCACGGAGCTTATTAGGGATTGTAAGAAGCAACAACACACACAGGTTCTGACTGGACCCACACAGCTGATGGACTGTGGTGCAGTGGATTCTTTAAGCCTTTATATTTATGTATTTATACATAATTATACATTAAAGTAAGACAAGAAGAACATAGACTATAATGTCTCTGGGTGTCTGCACCACCCGGCCTGTCTGCTCTCCACCTACCAGCCCAGAGTCACTACAGCTTTACATACAGATCATCTGATTAGTTTATAAACACACTGTTACAGATTATTTCTAGCGGCCAGCAGGGGGCGACTCCCCTGGTTGCAAATAGAAGCCTTATTGTATGTAAGCTTATGAGAAAATTAACTTCTAACTCGAATCACCACCTCAGTAATCAGCTGCCTAATGAGTTTGAGATCTCAGTCGCTAGTTTGAAGTCTTCTTCAACAAAGCAGGCTTGTTGTGCATCTTCTGCAGCTCCATCCATTTTGCCAAATATGGTCATTTCCGGCTCCCAAAAAAACAACAACATGGCGTCGACCATTATACCAAACACACAGACATAGTTTGTAGACTATCTGGTGAACACAGTGGAGCGTTTAGCAGCTACAGAAGCAGATATTTCCATCAGGAGTTGGTGGAGACCAAACCTGGAGCTAAAACTGTTGCGGACTTAATAATTGTGTTTCTCTGTAACTGTTGGACATGTGAACAATCAGCTGAAGTTCACATCTTGTTTCAGCTGATCCCACTGAGACACACTACCATCAAAGCATCAACAACAGAAAAGAAATAAGACGTCGGTCGTGTCCAACTTCCTTATTTCATACATATTAATTTACTTGTATGCAATGGGAACACATTAGCACACTCGGGGCTTTTAAAGTGAACCGACGATGAAGAGGACAGCGCCGCATTATATTCGCAGCACAACTGCAACTCTCTGGAAGCTCGAGTTCCTCCGGGGAGGCTCCTGCAGACCCTGTTTAAGGATTCTTCTCAGACCGGTTGCAAATTACTGTTTGAAATCAGCTCCATTTTACTAATTACACTTCAGACCTCGGCTCATTCAAACAAACTCAAAACACTCAGGGGAGAATTAAGATGAATAAACAAACCAAATGAAATCAAATTAATATTCTTGCTCAATCTGATGGTCTTTTTTATTTCCATGGTGATTGAAATGAACATAAACTACACCTGATAAGATATTCACCAAAAAAAAGATATTCGGCGGCGTCGGACACGTTCGCTCTAAAGCATTTTATTCCTCATCATTTCCCTAAATTCAGTCCGTGCCTCTTCGTGAATTGAACCGAAGCGTCTCCACTCACACTCCTTTCATTTGTCAGCCATCTGTGGAGTCGTAGGGATGAGATCACGTTAAACACAAGTGGAGTGGAATTCAGCAGAGTTGGAAAAAAAAAAAAAAACAGCCTGCTCGTATTAAAATAAAGCCCCAAATCGATCTGTGTGCTCCATTTTGTAGACAAGGGTAATCAATCCACTTTGAGAAGTAAGTTTGGTCCAAGTTGGCCGACGGCACCGCTCGGCTCTGCCGCTGCAGCTGTATTGTTATGAGAATCAGACACAATAATTAAGTTAGCTCAGCCACTTTTCTCTCACAGAAACTTGTTCTCAGTAGTTTTTTCTTCCTCTCGAGCCTCGGATGGAGAATTAGTGTTTACCTAAATATCTTGCTCGTGTTCTTGTCAGTGCCAGTATATAAGATATTATCATGGTTTTGGGTTACACACGTTATATGTTGAAATACTCTGACGCATCACTTTTTTATTTCCCCTGTGTTTGACTATTTAATTAGGGCTTGTACAAATGTACACAGGTGCTTCTTAAAACAAAGCTTCTAGAGTTTTGATGAAAACAGCGTTTCAGGTCTCCTGAAAACGGAGCTTTTGTAAAACATGAAGATATTCAAATACGCCGTTTTTATTGTTTATGCGTGGACAAGAAAATGTGTTTTTTTTCTACTTTGTTTAGCAGGTATCTGATTGGTCGACGTGGCCTTACGGTAGAGTTTATATATCGCCACCTGTTGCTTTTGCATTCGCTCGACAGCCTGCGTTTGTGTTTTCACTCTGTTGGTGTGGGTGGAATTTTTTTTAAACTGGAGGAGGAAAAAAATCTTTTGTATGTGTATTTGAGTCGGTGTTTTCTGATGTCCTCGTCAGTTCATCTGCATTTTCATACCCGTTCATATGTCGTGTTTTGCTCCTCGTGTTTTACCCGTGTTCCTCATGTCTTCCGGTTCGTACTGGTTCGTTTATGGTTTTGTTGTCCAGGATTCTTGTTTCATTGTCGGCTTTTTGCTTTCAAGGATTCAGCTTTTCAACGTAAAGCTCGCCTTTTGTTTTCCAACCTGTCTTGGGGTCCTTTTTGTCTAACCGTGACAGATGTGGCCCGAAATTTAGCGTAAAACGTCCAGAAAAATAAACTGCACATAATGAGCAGAACGTAAACGATCTTTGTATCGCGTTGTTAAGATTTTTGCTGGAGTTAGCATGCTAACCAGCTAGCCACAACCCACCGTGTCTCGTAATACCACTTGGTATCACGAGAGACGACGGCCCTCCCTGTTTCAGCTGGCACTCGCTATGTTTTACAAGCTACTAAATAAATCTTTTCCTTACAAAACAAACAAAAACAACTGAATTCAAGTTTCTCTGTTGAGCTACAGCAAAGAGTGTACTGAGCAGCAGCTAGCACCTAACCCTAGCACCTTTTAGAGTCGTGTCCAGGTTAAAAACGTGCTGTTGGACCCTTACTGCCTCCTTTACTGTTCCACCTGACAGCACAAATGAAGGAAGTTTATGTCAGTGATGGTGTTTTATGAACAGAAGAGAACCTGTAGCCATACGTGGTCGCTGCGCTGTGAGGTGGGATCTTTGCTTTTTCTTCCCAGGCAGTAAAGAGAGCAGCCTGGCTGTGTGGCTGTGTGGCTGTGTGGGTGAAGCAGCACAAAGATGTGCTCAGAGGACGGTGCTGCACCCACAGGTGTGATAAATTCAGCAAAATGCTTGGAATCTAAATGTGTCGATTACAGGTTCAAGGCAAATAATACATCACGCCTCTTCTGCTTTACTCTGTTTATAGTGTGTGTGGGTGGGAAAGTGTTGTGGAAGGAAGGAACATGTCAGGGAAGATGTGCTATAAGTAATAGATTGGGAACATGCTCGTTTTTTTACTGGTTGTGTGTGACACATTCAAGTTGTGTTTGTTTAAACAATCGGCGTCTGATTTCAGACGGAGGCAGACAAGAGAAGCTTTTCATTTCCAGCCTGCAACCATCAATTCTGGGCTAAAATCAAAATAATGTCAGCAGGAAGCTAATTGAGCTAACAGCTAGCTCCATGGGCTTCTAATGCTTCTAGCTGGCACACTGCGATGAAAAGGAGGTTTTGAATATTGCCCTGATGTGTGCTGAAAGTTAAACCCTGATACAACTCGTCTCAGGCAAAAGATCGACCTCATCACCAGCTGATAGACTTGATAAAACCGACATTGTTCATGCGTTGCACTGCAGAGCTTGCAAGCATCAGTCCAAGCATATCCGGGTATAGAGAAATATAAAAACAAACTATTATTTCATGCTAATTTTAGGCGAAGGATTAACAGTCATGTTCAGCTAATGACACACTCAAGTAGCTCAGGATGTTAGCCTGAACTGTGATAGCATCCAGGACCAACTTGCAATTTTTCTAAAGTATTGTGTAGTTTATGTTGTTAATTAATAATATGCTATTCTTAAATTAACACTATTTCTGTAGATGAGCTAGTTAGCCAGCCATGCTAACATTTGCCTACATCACTATCTGTTTAGCTAGCGTTCAACTGGCCTTCATCTGTTGTTTTTGTGTCGATTCACCACAACTTAAAACTAAAATTACAAGGTCTAAAAACTATATTTTGGCACAGGGCCCATTTATACAAAATGAGCTGATAATGCAGGAGCTGCATTAATAGAGAGTGTGCTTTAGTGGAACTAATCCCCGAACAAATCTGCAATCAATCATATCACCAAAAACCAACTGGCCCAAACCCAGCCTTCATTCCTTTTTCTTTTTTTTTTTCTGCCCCTGGCACTCTGAGGCCCAGTAACTCAACCTTGATGTCGATAATCTTTTAAAAACATGAAACTGGGCATTTGCTCTTCAGAAAAAAAAAGCCGCTCCACTTCACTTTCCACCACACAGTGACAACACAGAGTAAATCCCCTGTCAAATATTTCAAGGAACTGGGAGAAATGCCAGCGAAAGACCTTCATATAGGCAGCGAGGGCAGACTAAACATCTCTCTAGCCCAAAACACTGAAACGCTCAAATATTGACATGTTGTCTCTGACCTGCTCCGCCTTCGGAATGTCAAAGACGTGAAATTATTGTCAAGTAAATGCGCGGCGTAACAAATATACAAACAGAACGCAGTGGTCATCCGTTGAAGGTCAGCAGAAGTGTGGGATCTGACAAAGAATTTAAGGAAATAAAAATCAGCTTCAGCCGTTGTGGGCGTGTTGAGTGCATTAACAGCGCTCACATTAGCATAAATTCCTCTTAACCTTTGGCTGCGTGCGCCACTTTCTGAGAGACTAATGGTGTTGGCCCATCCGGAGGAGCGAGTGATACGCACACCGGATCTGCCTGGATGATGAATTTATCTGACAACCTTTAGCGGATTGTTTCATCTAAAGGTAAAGGTTGTATGCACATTGGTTAGCCTTCATGCGCGGCTTCAAAATTGTGGGTTCTATCTACGTATCTATACGCAAGGTGATATGACTGTTAACTCCCCACTTGTAGGTTGGCAACGTTCACGCTTCACAAATGCTCAAAGGTCAAATCACACGGTCGCCTTGTTGTCGTATCCTTTCGCTAATGAGTTCTTGTGATCATCATTCGCTAATTCCCAAGAGAGGTCAGATGCTTTAAAGGTGCTCAGTGTGTCTTTTATTTTAATTTGTTGCTGATGTGGCTCTTAATTATTATTTATTAGACCCAGCAGAGACTGATTTGTTAATAAAACTACTTCAAATATTCATATGAACTCACTTCAGCAGGATCGTTAGCTGCCTCATAAAACACAGCACGTTAGCGTCGTTTACGCCCACATTCACGTGTATTAGTTGCGAGATAGAAACGTTCACGTTCGGTATGTTCAGTGACGTGCTGTTTTGGAGCGTTCATTCACAACACAGGTTATGTGTAACTCAACAACTCAATACGCCTTCAAAAGAAAACCTGTTAAAGTTGCGATACGTAAATTTTTTTTAGATGAAAACATCAAAAGACTGAAATGATCAACTCAACGTGAATAACAGTTCTGATGTTACGACGTCTTTGTATCGTGATGCAAAGATATTAGCATGCTAACCAGCTAGCCACATCTGAAGCTCCTGTGCTAGCAGTGTGATCACGAACATTCTGGACCGCTAACTGCACGGCTGACTGAGCTAACTTTGTGGTAACGCTACAATACGCTGACCCCCTGTTTGTTTTGAGTTTGACATGTGGTCAATTCTTACGTATTGCACCTTAAACCGGAAAGGACAGTAAATACATATTTTTACGTGTTAAGAAACAAGAAGAAGGACTGAGCCTCCTCACGATGTTTGTCAGGAAACCTCCGTTAGAATTCATTCTACCCTCCACAAATCTTCTGATGTCACTTTAAGGTAACTTGGTAATATGAAACTATGAACTAATATAAAATACACTGAACTTAACAACTATATTTTCGTCCCACATGATCTTTCTCGCAATCAAATAACCAAGACTTTCACATATTTTGGACTTTAGCTTCTTGGATGAACAGAAATAAATCTAAACTTCTTGAGAAAATCTGATCACAGTTTCACACAATATGGCAATTGGTGAAAAATGTATTTAGATAAGATGGATGTATCCGAGATTTTAATACATGCTAATACACAGCTGCGCCACTTATTGTTCTCAGTTTATTTGTTTTTTTTCCTGTCATTGTTGCCTAGTTACACAGTAATTATAGTGCCGTACAGCATCATTATTAAATATGAACAGTGTAATTTATTTTTAACTAACTCTGAAGTGTTTCCCAAACCTTCGACATCTCATCCTTTGTAAAGCAAAAGAAACTTTTTGAAATAAGAAAATAAGCTCGACCTGAAAAAAAACAAAAAAACGTGTCAGTTTTCTTTTCACAGCTGGAGACGCGAAACGAGCCGGAAGCAGCTGTATTTCAGGTGATTTCATGACTGATGACCTGCAGCACATTCACAGCTGGAGTCACGTGAACGTATGCGACACAGTTACAGTTACAGTGATTGCAGGAGGATTGCTGCAGCGCGCGACTCTGATTTGTCTTCACTTCACATCAAGCACTCGGTCTGTTTTTTTTTTTTCACGACGTGCGCTCGTTCTCCGCCGTGTTTGAGGTCGGCCGAGGTCCCTCCGACTGAACGAACGCTGTCCGCGCCCGCCGCCGTGAGAATGTGCCGTGAAATTAAAGCAGGCCGGTTGGAGATCAAAGACGGCGCTTTAACAGATACAGCACATGTCGAGTTCGGCTTCAGTGCATCTGGTGTCTCTTCCCTTTCTTTTTAATACATTTAACAAGAACAGATCCTCGTTGGCACATTTGTTTTAATCATAGGTTAGCATAATAATCCAGTGATGAAGAGTCACAGTCACCTGTGCGAGTGTGTCGTTGACAGGGTGGAATACTTTAAACTGCTGTGCACAGCGTCGGAGAGCCAGGGACGGTAAAAAATCAAGAGAAAGGGGAAGGTGGGGTGAGGCAGGTAGACCCTGGGGAGGTGTTTTGCTGAGGTGTCCGCTCTTGATAAAGTATTTATGACCCTGGGGCAATTTAGTGGAGACGTTCAGGAACTCCACGCCACCGGGCCGCTGATGAAAGTTTCATGACCGAACTCCGCTGTGGGCCGAGCCGGAGCGGCTCCACATTCAGCACATTACATTGTTACGGCGACCGACTGGGAGTTATAATACCGAGCTGGACGCCTGATAAATAGCAATGTGAAACTTTTTGTCTTCATTGGTATTCTGCATGTACACTGTGAGTTATCCTGCTTTGTTGTGAAGTCACAAACGCTGAAGCCTTTTCGTCTGATTTGTCCCGATTATGACTAAAGCCCGAACAAAATGTGATTTGGCCGATATTATCACTGACATATTGTTGTTGGTATATATTTCGCCGGCTTTCATCGATATCGAAACTTTCCTTTCAGAGATAATATTGCATTAAAAGGTGCCTTGAGTCATTTTTGCTTCACAAATTCACAACATAACATTGTGAGTGTTACGTATCAAATAAATGAAGCTTCAGGTCACTGAAACAGACCTTTGGCTGAACTCCTTCCAGGGTGAAGATGTTCAGACACATCCGGACGGACACAAACTACATATTTTGGAAACCTTTATCGATGTTTGTATCTTCAGTTTAAACTCGGAGTATGTGTTGTGATATTTGGGGTATTTGAGTTTGTGCGGTGGCTGAATGGATGTTTGGCTGCAAAAAAAGATTCAGAGAGGAGCCGTCACATTTCACGACCTCCTTCATAATATTTTTTTTGTAGCTAAGCAACCGACCAGAGTAAACAACGACACGCCAAGTTTGCATGAATGACCATGAGATGTGTGTTTCCAGGTTTGTTAGTGTGGACGGAGATTATTTCTGGCTCACCTTTAAAAAAAAAAAGAACATTTTAGAAAGTGCTTTGACAATCAAGAAAAAGCAGGAAACTCAGGAAGACGATATACAGTCAAGCCAAACGCAAGGTTTGTTGAAACATATGTAAAAACACAAAAAGTCAGTAATGAGACATTACAAGTAAACGGAAGAGAGAGAGAGAAAGAATAAATTAATAAGAAAGCGTGAAAAGTCCAAGTTAGGAGGCGGTCAGGTGGTTATATGTTATATGAGTAAGTTAACGTACATAAATCATTTACGTTACTTGGTATGAGCTAATAACTTGTGTTATGAGACTGAATGTAGTTATTTTAACCCAAAACATGACCTTTTCCAAACCTAAGCAAGTATTTTTGATGCCTAAACCTTGAAAAAAAAACAGTCGAGAAGTCACGATGCGTCACAACATGAGAACAGTCTGTCAGTAAGCTTTATTTTGAAAGTCTTACAGGATGTTTTGATCTTCGCGAGCCCCTCGAGTGACTCTACAAGCAGATCGAAGTCGTCATCACTGGTGAATCTGGACGTTGTTGATGAGAGGAGTGTTTTTATTTCCTCTCTCTGAGCCGTGCCGCACACACTTGCTGATTTACTTCTTTGATCGCTCTCCTCTTTCGGTCAAGGCCAGATGATTGTAGAGATTTGAAAAGCTCCCTCACGTCAACAATTACCAACAAAAGTAAATCAAGCTCGGTCTGTTTACGATAAAACGGCTTTTGAAATGTTGCGACTGAAAGCTTTGCAACCTCAAAAAAATTAGATGATTGTCTGATGCATTAATCGGCCGTCTATTGATTCATACATCACTTGGTCTGTTTGGCACGAGCAAACGGAGACGGAGGCCTGTTTTGAAGTCTGTCCATAAAGCAGCAATTCTTTTTTTTACAGTCACTATTTGCATATCAGCACCAATTTGAGGATCCCAGTCCCATGAATACTGACATCAAAATGGTCGATTTGCTCGGCAATTTGGGTTTTTCAAACGATCTGCCCGGGGTGCTTCAACATCAGAAGCACCACATGACCTGCAGAAGCCTCTTTCATCACCATACAGAGAGAGCTAAGTGAGCTAATATTGCAAAATATGTGAAATACTGCTTGATGGGGGGAAAACAGCACATTTAACCTCAACAAAAGAAAAATGCATGTCAGGGTTATTTTATTTCGCTGTTTGTCGGAGTCAAAACAAGCGGGGAAATGGATGAGCCCCACATTATACGACACGTAATAACTTTAATATCTTTGATTGTCTAATATGTGTTCTTGTCTGTGACTGTGTATCAAAGTAATAGCTGTAATTATTTCATTAGTGTGGCCTGATTGAGGGCCAAATGCCGCCATAATGAGCCCCGCGGAGCTCAGATCTCTACGAGGAAACACTGAACGCTCCACCCAGCAACACATTTAATTCATTAATTCAATTTTATGCAGCAGGGTTCAGATTACACAGCACCCAGGCACCCTGCTGGTGACATTGCGACGTCATTCATTTACTGCAGCCGGTGTAATTCATGTATTGCCGTCGTGTTATCCCACTGTGCGTGTTGATATCATCGGGGGGTGTGTCAGACGAGCTGAATGAAATCCTAATGAGGGTGTCGCCCCGAAGTGAGAGGAAGGCGACGCCGGCGCCAGACTCCCAGATGCAGTTCAATCAGACTCCCGCTGAGACGCGCACACAGGTTTTTCTTCAGGTTACACACAAACAAAGTTTCATTACTCAACTCCTCGCCATGTTAATGACTTTATACGTTAATCGACATTAGATGTATTATAATCATCTCATGCATTAGTGCTTCATTGTCTTCACAGCTCTCTGTAACATCCATCAGACAACACGGACATCGTTAGTAGCATCGACGTCCGCGTCAGCTGGACAACAACGAATGATCACATTATTGATTTACAGCCACACTTCACTTACGGTAAAACCCACAAACCAGCACAAAACTGACGAATACCAATTAAAGCCAGGATGTTCTGAACACACACACATTACACACACAAAAGGAAAGGTACTGTGGAACATTAAAGTAATACAAACTAATTTGTTTATCCATAAGTGAGTAAACAAGCTCTTCTCAGAGGAAAATAAGGTCCCAGAACACCATTGTGGCAGGGTCCGCCACATAAAAACAAACTTAAACAGTACGAAATTGTTTGTTTGTTTGTTTGTTTGTTTATTCAGGCATAAAAACAATAGAGTTTAAAAAAAGTCATGTTTGCTTTTGAATTGCATTTGTTGATGTGCATTTTATGGATATTGACAGTAAGTATTCAGTTATTTTACATTTTACAGACCATTTTTGTAAAGTTATGGATATCTAGTGTATTTTAAAAGCACAGGGAGAATCAATAACACAAAATTCAAGTTCGTCAAACACTTTTTTGAAGACCTGGGAGTGAGACTCAACAGCAACAGCTCATCTTTCACCTTTAAATGGTGAATTTAGGAACAGCAGCTGAATAATCCTGCACAGTTTTTCTTTAATGTTGTTCCCTCGCTGACATTTTGAAACTTTGAATAATGACCCAAACATCTGTGAACGTCTTCAACATTACAGACACTTGAAATCATGTTGGTGAGCAAATGAAGTGTTCGAATCGACCGTAGTTACATCTCACGTAGCTACAAAATCATCCGCTATCAGTGTAAGTACCACTTTTTATGAGGAACACAATCAAGCAGAGAACATCCAGCTCCGCCCGAGTGTCCTCATCTGAAACACTGAACTCCTGAACAGCTAACCGGAGCACGGCTGCTGGAAAGTGAAAATAATTTCCCACAGGGATCAATAAAGCCCAACATTTCACAGTTCATTATAACAATATACTCTTGCAGCACCAGATCGTCTCAGTTCAGCAGAGTGTTGGCTGAGGAGGAGGAGGAAGAGGAAGACTCATCTTGTATTTTTAAACAGAAAATGAGCTTGTTAAAGTCGAGCAGGTTTATGTGTTTGTTAGAGTGGTCTGATGAGTCTCAACAGACACACAGCGGAGATGTTGCACAAATTAATCCTACTTGTCGGACAAGATGCAAGTTTCTTATGAAAAGAGCAAACAACAATGAATCCTGTCGATAAATATCTCTGCTCTCTCTACTTCTCTGGGCCACAGCACACACTGGGTGACACGTTTCTTCATTACCATGAACACACTAATCATTTATTTTGATTTAATTACACAATATCGACTTGGATTTATCCAGCACTTAAAATATTCCCCAACAAATGCACCTGTTCTCCTGTTTGAGTAACATTTGCCAAAAACTACAGCGATCAACTGTTTTTAGGAAATGACTTGCTGCTTCAGTGCTTATTCAGTTGACGTGTCGGGAAACGAGTCAGCAGTCGGTTAAAGGAGGCTGAATATTGATCAGCTGATTGGTTTTACCGGCATTAATGGAGCCTTTTTGCTCCATTGATGACTCATGGTTAATCATCTAACTGGAAAATAGGTTTCAGTGTGCTCAGATGAATGATATTTACTTCAAAATTCTTGAAGTTAACTTGTGGGGTGCCTCAAGGCTCAGTGTCAGGCCCACTATTGATTATTTTGCAAATAAAAGATGTGTGTAATATTTCTGAAAACATTCAAAATGATTTCAATTTCAGTTGATATCGAGTCTCATTCCAAACTCAACAATTGTATGTCTGGTTTGCTGCCAATTCTTACAAATTGGACCTTTTGGGAACTTTTAAAAAATAAAGTATATTTGAACTTATTTTAAAAGATTTAAGTCTTTGGTGAGAGCCAGTGGGGTTCGAGCTGAGTGCTTCGTACAGGTGAGGGAAGCTGGAAAGTCTAACTGAGACGTTTTTTGATCAGAACCGTCTGGATTGTTTCGGTGCGAGTTACCAAGTTTTGGAGATGTCGATCGTGAAGACGTCTGCCTCGTGATGTGGTCACTCGAGATAATCCACAAACCTGGTTGTGAGCAGTTGTGTGAATTATTGACTTTCCGTACAAACATGCAAAAGGAGGCTTCATCTATTTATGAACAAGAGGCCATCTGACTGAGCTAGCTAATGTACAGCCGAGCCGAGGAGGATGACACTCGTACTTGCATCCTGCCCTGTCGCGAGCACCAGCCTCTCGTCCACGAGTAGATGTGTGTTTCTGTTGGCATCACAGACCGAGTGCCGTGAAGTGTCATCATATTCCAGAGGTGACCGACATCTCTACAGCTGATACCTCCAAAACTCAAAACTACCTTTAACTACTGTACGCATTACATAATTTCCCAGACAGATGTTGTGTTATATCCTCTTGAGAAATTAACTTAACCATCTGAATGCACAGGTAAGTAACAGGCAGGTAACGACACACAAAACAAGCTCTCCTCACAAACACTGCTCTGCTGCTCACAGTGTGCGCTCCCCTCTCTGCCCTCTCTCTCTGCACTGATCTCGACCTTTTTTCCACTAAAAACAAACCCACTTTGGAAAATAAGCACAAAACGCTCAGACATGCCTCTGCCCAACGCATAATGAAGATAAATTATGCATGTGTGCAGCTAGAGGAGACACAAAGCATTATTCAAAATCAATACAGCCTCTGGGTCTCTGCGCGGTGAGGTGAGGTGGCTGACGGGAAGCTCTGGCCCTCCCTCTCTGATCAAAGGCCGGGCTGAAGCGCTCAGCCTTTCTCGCCTCTCAAAAGCTTGTTTCTGCATTCTGTGCAACATGGATCAACAGAGGCAGGCAGAGTTTGGCTGAACAGTAAAGGGCTCTGAAAGCCCCTCAGGCATTCTCTGACATTGGGTGCAGCTTTTCATCCCCGCCACAGAAATGCTAAGGCAGCGCGCACGGTGTAAAGTCATCCTAACCATCGACACAAGTTATGCAAAAACATGAGGATGTTTCATTATATGCATCCTGACAGGTTCCACGGTGATTAAGGCGAAAACCTGAATCACTTTAATGTCACACAGTGTGAAAAATAATTCCTGTCGCACGGGGATCGCTTTCCCGCTGTAAGGTGATGTGATCTTTTTCTACAAAAAGTAGAAATTCCCCAACTTCTTGACTTGCATACTGTCTGCGGAATAAAAGGTATAAACAGAACATGTACTCGGGGATATTTCAGAGGCAACTGTGACGAACTGAGCTGCAGTGTCAGGATGAACAAAAACACCAACAGGCAGAGAACAGATTCACGTTTACTGTAATGAACAACACGGACTGAAAAACAAATTCCCAACTATTCTTTTTTTTTAGGTTTTTATGCATCCAAAGGTCACAAACTCGTAGACTTTTTCACGTAACATCCACATAAAGAAGTCTGCAAGGGCTCTCAGCTTTCCCACTGTGAAATTAAAGCGATTGATGGCTCCCTCGGGGACCTTTAAAGTCAGCAAGGACTGTCCGTCGGGAGCACCAAGAGAGGCTGATTGGCTCCGAGTGTCGGGCTAGCGTTGGAAATGCAAAATGAAATGAAGGACAGAACTGAAGACCATCAGCCCCCCCTGACTGCTTTTAACCTGGTCCAGAGGGAGTCGTCTCGGCTCTGTTTACCCCGATGGACCTTTCTTTTTTTAAAGCAATGGCGGGCCGTGGAGCCTCTCAATAGTTCACGGAAGTTAGCTGCGAATAATAGCAGCACAGTGATGTAAATCTGTCAATCAATAAATCATGTATTAACTATGGATCTCCAAACACCGTGCGCCTATCTCTCTCTATTCATGCATTTAAATTGCCCACTTAGAACTTCCTGGAAGCATCTGAAATCTCTGAGAATCACGTGATGATCAGCATTTTGAAATTCCATTGTCGTGACTCTATTCACAGCCTTGACCTGGTCGTATGATTATGAGACGAAAACATGTCACTGAGCAGAACGTGCACAATGCAGGCGAGACGAAGAGAAAAAGGTGGAGAGGAGAGAGAGAATCTCTGATGGAAGTGATGCTACAGACTGTAAATTGGATTGACATGTTCACGAGCAAAGGTTAGTAGAAAAATGAGTTGATGGTATTTTTTCTTTCACAAATAATATTCTATATTATTTGCCTGTATGAGCATCCTGTGACGCTCCACCTATGGCTATGACTGCCTTTGATACGGAGTATAATCACAAGATCAGTCACTGGTTATCTGGGCAACGACATCTATATCTTTTCTCTCAAAGACTGCCTGCGGAGACCTCGTGAATGTTTTGTAGTCAGAGCTGCTGCGTGGACTCTGCTGATTTGTCTTTGTCTTTGGCTGTGGACGGGCTCATCCATTGTCTTTTTTTTTGCCAGGTTGTTTGAGGGAACAGGAGGAGACAGAGTTAGGTGACCTTTCAGCTTCTGTCGGGCAAATCTTTCTCTCAACTGTACAGGTTTCATGTACACCTGGGCGAGAGACAATCATGAAGCGACCTGATTGCATTCTGCATGGATTTAAACAATCAAGATAATATAGAAAACCTTAAGATGAGGATATGTTACACTTCCATCCTGGAGAGAGTTGTTCCATCTTCCGCTCACTTTTAGTCGAAGCCCAAAAAACTGGTTTCCGTGTTTTTCTCTCGTGGTCGCCTCCATCGAGATCAACGGGTTAACAGCTTTGCAAATCCACACGGTTGTTCAGTTTGAATCGGGAGAAGTCATTATTCTAATTATGTGTGTAATTATCACCTACTTTCATATAATAATACACAATTTAATACCATTAGTGAAGAAAAAAAAACATCCTAAACAGTAAAGTTTTCAAATAAGGTCGATATGAAGTTCGCAAACATGCACACATACAGAATTCAAGACTGTGTCTCTACAACAACAAGTCTGGTGTCTCACAACCACAATTCTTCACACACAATCCTCTGAGGACTGAGAAGTTTAAGCTAACAGAAGTGTGCATGTTCCTCTCAGACATGGAAGGAATTAGAGTAGCTAACTTTGTCCACCGGGGGATTTTGGAGAGAGAGAGAGAGAGATAGAGAGACCTGTGTTGCTAAAGACAGCTGACTTTCAGCTACCTTAAGCTAGCTCAAATCTTCACTTGCAACTGCCTTGGGATCAATGATAGCCCAGATAGAAAATCACCAGTGGCCCTTAAGTGGGCCAGTGTCTGCAGCAGCAGCAGGAGGAGCCGAACACCAGACCCTTATCGAGTTTATCAGTCCACCCAGCGCTGTGAAATTCAGTATGAGCTTATTTGTTCAAGGTGACGGAGTGTGTCTCAATGACTGTGTGCCTTCCTTCAGTGTTTTCTGCTCACAGATGAGAAGAATGGCTGCTAATTCAGATGACATTTCAGGAATGATTCACTGGAGGTCAATTGGCTGATTGTTTGGTTTACTGGCACTGACGGAGCTCTCGGAGGAAAAATAAACTGCAGTAGAAAATGATGATATACAGCGGTGGGTTTAAAAGAGAAGAGAAGATACAGTGTTAGATAGGTCACACACTCTTAATTATTAATTATCTACCTTGAAAATAGGTAACAAAATGCTCAGATAACTAATTATTGATGTTTACATGTGGGGTTCCCCAAGGCTCAGTGTTCGGACCATTATTGATCGCATTGTTTTGCAAGAAAAAGGGTGAAACATTCAAATGTATTTTAATATTTATACTTTAATGTATTTTATTATTTACAGATGATACAGGCACATCTGAAGAGTTGGTTTGATTTAAACAAACTGAGGATAAATTCATCGTCTTTGGTGATAATGTGACAAATTTATATGGCAAATTTATAATAAGTGATTTTGAAATTGAGAGTGTCTGAAATATAAATCAAATGTGTATCACAGCATCATACTGTTCAGTATTATTAGCATTACTTGTGTGGAAATATTTAAAATAATATTAAAAAAATAATTTTTTTGTGCCTCAATTGAGAACTATAGGATTTGAAAACTTCTCATCAAGAAATCCACAAAATTACAGATTTTTCAAAGAGTCTGGATATAAAAGGTTAAAACATTTACATGTTGAATTTATTGAACAGTTAATTCGATTAACTTAAAATTAGTTAAAATAGACTAAAGGCTCCTGCACACCGAACAAACGCTCCTAAAAAAATTATTGATCGAGTACGTTTGAATCCTTATGATGTAACATCGACATCAGGTGAAACTCAACAGTTGTTGAACAAGTCTGGAGTTAGATGAGAGGTGTGCTGTATTAGTTTTCTGGCTGCATGCTCACACAAAGTGGATAATCACTTGCACGGTGAATTATATCGCAAAAAAAAAACCCACCGACCGTAACACAATATTACAGGGGAATAGCTTCCACTCCACATCTCTTATTAAAGACTTGCCCATTAGTCAATTCCACCGAGCAAAGAGAATTTGCAACACAGAACAACTGTATGCCTGTCACGCTGCAGACATCGCCGATCGCTCTCGGAGCAGAGCGAACAAAAGAGAGCAGGTTGATGCAGCCGGGAGGAGCTGGGATAATGTTTCTACAGTTTACAGTCTGGTGACCCGGAAGCTGCTGCAGACGTGTTCAGGTTTCTTCCCTGGGATCAGAATTCTGAAAAGTTATTAACATACATTAATTTTATCAAGCGGTCGGATCCAATAATAAAAGGCTCTCCTCAGTGTCCTCGGCCCCAAAACACCTGGTTAAATCTGCCCATCTTCTTCTTCAAGGTTCAGGTTTATTTCTTTTTTTATAATGAAGGATTCAAATATTTTTAATTCGAATATAATTAAACAAAGCTGACTGTGAGATGTTCACTGCCCACGGCATCTTTTTAAGCATCTCAGCCTGACCAGCCTACCGCCCCGGGGAGGAGAGGGGGCCGATCCAGGGTGGGTGTCCTGATAATCCATCCTGGATTTAAGGCTGCTCCTGGCTAATGCCTGGTCGCAGGGAAATTGAATAAAAAAGAAATGAACAAAAGGGGACTTAGGCCGGCCAAGAAATTGGAAGATCAGAGATTGTTGTGCCAACGTCTTTACAGAGACCTGTCTACACCAGAGCTGTGTTTACTGGGCCAAACATGGATGTGAAACTGATATCTCAGAGTTTTATTGTGAATAATGTTTATGTGTCTACGAAGGGCTCGACCTGGCCGTCACATCTGTGATGAATATGGATATTACAGTACGTGATGAAGAACGTCATCATTATAGTTAATAAATCGTCTTCTTGGAAACATCGTGTCAAGTGTTTTTTGTCTGAAACACTTTGCTTCTGTAACTAATAAGTATTTTTGTAAGTAAAAAGTATAAGTATTTTCCCACCCTGACATTTGTCTGGTGTTTCTTTGTGATGCAGTTAAACAGGCGGTGTTTTGTTTTCTATCCTGCTGCATGGTTTTGTTGTTTCACTGCACTGTTCTGTACGTGCTGTCATTCCTCCTGCTTGTCTCTTTTGGTATTTGAAAAAAAAAATCAAATTGCTTTCGCAGCAGGAGAGCGATTTGTAGTATGAAATCAACATTGCACACGACTGCATTCAGACGTTTACGTCAAAACAAAAGAAAACCAAATCTGAAATGCAGCAGATGACAGGATTAAGAGGAGGAACTGAGGGGGAATCACTTTACAGCTTTTTAGTGGTTTGACAGAACGAGGGAGAAGAAAGGGATGAGGAGAGAAGAGAGAGGAGACGGAACAACAATGATGAGCAGGCGAGAGAGAGAAAGACTGAACGCTACCGAGCCAAATCTCCCTCAGCGCTGTGTGGGAGGAGAACAGCATAGCTGATATGGAGAAAATAACCCGTCCTGATGGATAGCCATTCAGTTGACTGCAGGCCAGAGCCGCAGTCTCTCTGAGAGTCAGGATTGTTAGCCACATGTTAGACGCTATCACCTCTCCCCCACAGAGGTCCATCTGAATGCACAGACGAGTGTGGAAAAAGAGGTGCTGAAGGATCGTAATATTGATCCTCTTGCCTTCGCAATCAGGTCGTCCTCGGTCGAGAGCGATGAGGGCTGGCATCGCAGGAACGGACGCACTCAAGGGTCCGGACACTTTGGCACACGTTTGAAATTCTAACAGCTGCCGCGTTTTAAAGCGTCGCCGTGAAAATGAGAAATAAACGTTGACTAATGGCGGAGCTCAAACTCTCATTTAAACTGGGATGCAGCCAGTGAGTCACTCATCCCCTCTTTACATTTACAGTCGAATTGTGTGACTGGCATGCTTGTAGCTGCTCGCTGATTTGATGGCAGCCTGGATAAGAGATTTTTAAATCACCACTGTAGATGGGTCCTAATTACAGTAGCAAAGTGCCTGTTGGCTTTCAGTCTACAAAACTGGCAGGTTTGAGCAATCAGACCGCCTGATGACATCAAGTCCCAGATTGCAGCTTGACAGGAAACAACTTCAAATCACAAAAATTCAATTCATGAGGAAGGCTGAATGTTCCTCTCATGTTTTACCTCTGAGCTTCAGCATTGTAAGTGTTTTGTTTTTTTATTGTCATTGGACTGCCGTCAAGAGGACATCTCACTGATTTCCAGACTAAGTGTGAATTGTAATTGTAGTAGAATCGTTTACATCGTCTTTGTTTGGCTGAAATGCTGCACTGAAGAAGCTGAAGGCAGAATCGTGTGCTGAAGCAAGAGTTGGTGCAGGAGGATGGTTTGTGTGACGCTGGTTCACAGGTATACACAAGAGGAAATAGGAAGCTATGAAGCTTCAAGCAGCAGCTGGTTAGCTTAGCTTAGCATCAAGACTGAAAGCAGCAAGGCTCTGTCCAAATATGAGGTGCGTATCGATGGTTTACTAATAACTATTAGCTTCACAAAGGTTTATGGAAAGTTTAAACTCATTATCCGTTACCGTATTGATTCAAGCTGGAGCATTTAGCGGCTAAACAGCCAGATGTGTCCCTCAGGAGTTGGTGGAGAAAGAGAGTGAATATTGGACTCACATTCACCATTTGACCAGAAACTTGTTACATGTTTCTGACCTGACTTTCGAATCAGGAGTTTGAGGGGACAGTGGTGATGTTAGTGTGACACCACTGTTTTTTTTTCAAAGGAGTCCTCGGGATAATTTCCAGCCAGGCAAGCGAAACAGGTATCTGAAGGCAAAACACGTTCTTTTCCGAACTCCAACCAAGTGTTTTTTTTTAACAGATGTCCAGTAAACTTGGATGGCACGAACGGTCTCGCCTCAGAATAGAGCCCATTAACGTTGCTGTTGGAAACACTTCTCGAAAAAAAAAAAGATCCAGCGAAAGGGGGCTTTTGAAATGTGAAGTTGAATCTCATTAATAAGACACTTTGGCTGATAGGGCTGCGGAAGAGTGGTCAGCTGTACAACATCTAATTAACAGCTGGCTGCAGGAGATGACATCACCTTTAGCCTCTGGGAGAAGGCTTCGGGTGAGCAGCCTGACAGATCAGAGGAACGAGCGGAGGAGAAGTTTTAATAGGATTGCAGTGTACGCTGCTCACTGTCCGCTCCGCTTATTCTGCAGCGCTTATTAAATACCCATTTGGATTATTGACATGCTTTGACCAGTTCTCGGCTTTATCTGAGGGAACATTATGTCATTACTGTTATCCCACCGCGCTCATGTCACAGGCCACGGAGAAGATGATGTCATTCTTGTTCTGCAAATGACATAAAGGCAGATAGGGCCCACAGCGCCTCGTACGTAATGGTCCTCTTCACCAGCACTGCTTTCCAGAAACCTCTCCAGCTCTTCCCCCCCCCTCCCCATCCGTTTTCATCAGCGTCCATCCTCTGATCCACTCCAGCCGTTCGTCCTGGCACTCGGCAGCATCTCAAACCTCTTAGAAACAAAGGATGTCATCTTTCTGAGCCTCTACACAACCGCTCACCTGGCTTCTTTTCCACCCACTCTTTTATTCCCATCCTGTCGATTACTATCTGCCGCAACCATCTCCTCCTTTAGGCCCTCCTCACCAACCGTGCAACACATCCCTGGTGATCCATCACGGCTATCCACCATCTCCCGCCACCATCTTCCTCCTCGCCAAAACCACCTCTCGCCTTCTACTGTACCTGCGCCGCTATCGTAATGAAATCTAAATTACAGGCTGTGTCCGGGGTGCTCATCCATCCAGGTTAGAGGCTCCTGCCTCGCCGTGGCAAACCCTAACGTGCCATTCTGAGAACTCTCTACAGCAGGAAAAGAGCTATTTGGCTGCTTGACATTTAATAAATACATTGGGGGCTGCGAAGAAAAGGATTGGAGGGGAGGGGTTCAGCCTGGGATGTCTTGGAGGTGAGCCACATCAACCGTTCCTCATTCACGGCGGGGAGACTGATGGCTGGAAGATGTGTGTGTGTTGCGATCGAGTTAGCTCGCAATAGCACAGATTGTGTGATCTGCTCCCTGACCTCAGCTGTACCTGACTCAGTGTTTACAGGAAAAACTCAGTAGGTAATACTCGGAGGGGGGGAGCTGGATGTGCAACAGTGTTGTTTTGATCAGAGACAAAGATCGGGTGTGTATTAGAGGGCTGTGGAGACACAACGCTCACCGCAGGAGACAAAGTATTGGTGCAGCCTTTAAAACAGTGGCTGCCAACACTTGCGTCTCGTACAAAGGGTAACAGTCAAGACAAGAAAAGACACTCTGATCGTGTTACTGTTCTCCGTCACCTCCGCCCACGCCACACATGTTTCGGCCATGGCCATGTTTCAAGCTGGTTTTATTAAAACTGTGTAAGTATTGTGTAAAATCTGGAGCCAGAGTTTGAGGCTTAAGCCCGAGCTGCTGCATGACATGAGATGGGAGTCAGAATAATAAGTAAATAAAACATTTAACTGAACATTAAAACTGGGATCAGGACGACAAATTTGGCACAGAATAGTCACCTGACGATCGGGTAGCGAGTTGGAAAATGTGGATGTTTATCTACTCTTACTTAGCAGCCTCGGCTAAAAGCTAATTAGCTGAACTTCCTTGAGCATCGACCCTAAAAACCTGTTCAATTAGTAGCCGGTGTTGTTGGAATTACCACACCGCTAGCTCAGAAATTCACCTCTTTTAACCTGCTCAAACTAAAGGCTGTAGTCACCGAGAGGAGGAACACAGTGTGCAGGGCTTCCTAGAGATCCTGCAGCACTTTTCTCACCAGCTGAAGTAATCTAGATAGTGTTATTGTGTTTGCTGATCTGTGAACACTTTCAACCCTGGAAAGAAAAAGGAGAGTCGTAGAGGAAAAACTCACGGGAGAAAACCGAGAACAACGAGACCGAGAGGACAAATGTCATCAACGCAATTTAAAGTTTTAAGAGTTTTCGTTTCGCGTAGTTTAAAGTATTTAGAGACTAGTCCAGTATTCACAGGAATACTTGGTTAAGTGAAGACGAGTACACAGTTTTCGTGCAGTCCTGCTGAATAAAACGACTCATGGTGGACTCGTTTTTTCCTTTCATCCGAAGCCGAGGCACCGAGACTTCTCCTCAGGTTTCCGTCAGCAGCTTCAGGCAAATCATGTTTGTCTGGAGGCTGACGGGCCTCAGTTAAGGTTCATGATAACACTTGTTTGAGTGCCTCCTCCTTGTCAGTCTTTGAGCCGCTGCCTCGTGCACGGCCTGTCAGAGCTGCTGTTGCCTCAGCAAACCTCTGAAACATCCAACCGCCACCATCCGTGCAGCCGCTGCCTCCATGTCCGCGTCTGAAATTGTGACAAACTGTGTGTAACACTCGTCGCAGCGACCGCGTCTCCTCTCCTACCGCAGCGACGTTTACATTGACGATCGGCGTTTTCTCCCGCGTGCTTGTGTGTGTTGACAGGGCGCTGCGATATAGCATGAGTCGGATTAAAGGAGGATTAATGGGAGTGTTTGATACCCAGTAACTCGTCTCTGTTGCACAGTATACTGCTTAACCTTCATCAGTCAGAGGTTAAAGGGACGAGGCTCAGCGGAACGGCGCTGAAGTTGTGTGTTATAAAAACGCACTGCTGTTGTTCTATTAGGTAACCTGAAGGTGATGCGTTGTTCCTCTTGTGCAATCACCCGGAGACACAGGTTAGTTTATAGCATTAGCTTTGACAGTGTTAGCTTAATAAAGGCCATACAGCTGCAGCGACACGACACACAGGACGTGTCATCCGATGCCGCTGATTACTCAGACATTATGTGTAAATTGGTTCGAGCGCTGCACCGGCGCACGTTCAGAGAACTATCTGTATATTGGATTAAAGGAATGTAAAGGTCAACTTATTTTTCATCCTCCATCACTGAGCGTCTCTTCCTTTTCTTTCACAGCGGAGTCGATGAATTAAGGATAGCGGTTCTGTGCCGAGCGGAGGAGGGACAGCGCTCCTTTTCTGGGGCACTGACACCGGAAAATAGGAAAATGGCAGATTCTGTCCACCTGTCCTGAGCGTCACGCCGACACTGAATGTAGGTTTGATATAGAAAATAATAGGGATCTGTTTTCTGATGCACGTCACACAGCAGCAGTCTGTCTTGGATCTGGTCTGTATCCTTAACTGAGACTCAACAATCTGAGTACAAATAACTTTCAGTTCTTTCAGATTGAGTCTGTACGTCAGAAAGTCCAACTTTATGCGCAGCTGACACGTCGATCCTTCTCATGAGCTTTTCTGGAGAGCGGACAGTTGTCACGGTAGCAAAATAACAACACACAACAAGACGCTTTCAGTCGACCTATATTGTCACGAACAAACCGTTACGGACGTCAAACAATCCTGGCTTTAAAGGTTTGTTTGATCGATCTCTTTTTGATCTAATATTGTCTGAAGTTGTTGTATTTATGAGCAGATTGAAGAGACTGGACCGGCCCTGGAGCAACAGCAGTCATGTTTTCAGGCTTAGAGATATCGTAAACATTGAAGCTCAATGGACACACAAACCTGGAAGGATTGGCGTATCACCTGCATGCAAAATTGGACCGGGCACAAAGCTTGGAAGTCTAAAGTTGTGTTATTTGCACAGCATTAACTCATTTCCACATTAACTGAACACCTGGAGAATCACACAGCTGTGTTCTGGCACCAAATATCGCTGCTGTATTTGGCAAAGTTTCATAGATGTTGAAAGCAGCCAGTCGTTAAAGACGCCTCGGATTGCTTTTATTCAGATCATCATTTTATCTACTCAGTTAACTTTACTTGCTCTACAGTAGCTGCCTGTCTGTTAGCAGAGACTGACGAGTGTTTTCTGTCTACAACCTGCATGTAACGACTTTCACTGCTGGAGGTCAGCTGTGTTGCTTTAGTTACGGTGTGCATGATAAAGAAAGAAAGACAGGTGGAGAAGGTGGTGAAGTAAAAGGTCAAGTTGTGCATATTGGAGGTGATGAGGTCTTTAATTGGTCACAGTGCTGCTGGACTGTAACGAACCAGGTGTAACGTACCTGCGTCTGGTTTGGAAGAGTTTCAGACGACAAGTGCAAAACTAAATCTTCCCATTTCCTGCAAAAAAAACAATTCATTTTCCTTTGAAATGACATAAAAATGGTCTCATATTTCAAATTCAAATGCAAAAACCTGTTCATGATTCTGTACTGTCGATGGCACACATCTTCTGCCTTTTTTGAAAACAGCACATTTGACTGAACGTTTGAACATTTAACTCAATCTTTTTAACAAAAAAGCCTCAACGATGTTTGATTAATGAGAAAACCTGACTGAAACAAGATTTTTGTCAGTTTCTTTTCACTTCCTCTGCAGCTGTCGGAGCTCTTTTTTTGTCTGTGATGAGTTTGAGAGAATTATTGAGAGCCGAGAGAGGACAAAAGCGTCTCAATGATGTCATTTGATCAGGGCCAATCTCTTCGAATGCGGAATACAAATCCAGATAAAGGTGCCCTTGCCCTGAAAAAGCACAGCGAGGCTTTCCTATCTCGGGAGACTGACGCTCTTGACATTTAAACCAATGAGTCTATATCACGAAAAGACAAACAAGGGCACAAAGAAACCCTCAGCCACACACACTGTACATGCAGAGTGTGATTATTGCAGAGTCGTCAGAAGCAGCGGTGTGATTTCACACATTTAATGAAGCGGCCGCTCGTGGACGAGTTCGCCTTCTGCTGGCATTCAACGCGCCACTTCTCAGACAAAACTCCCACAGAATGATCGTCTCCTCTTTGCACTTGGGAAGATCAATGATTTGTTTTCCTGCAGACCTTTGTCTCAGGATTGAATTGAATTAATCTCTTTCTAATGCAATTCTCCTGGTGAGCTGGTGGACGGTCTCTAAACATCCGCGCGCTGCCTGCAAATCTGCCCAGCGTGAATCGGTCAGGTGAGCGGGAAGGAGCATGAGGCCGACGGTCGACGGCGCCTCTTCCAGCGCCGACCTGCCCGTCCATCACCCGGCTGCGAGGCGGAAAACAATGTGAGGAAACGAGCCGAGATGTCACGGCGTGCCTGTACACGCTCAGACAAGGCAGCGCACAGGCATTCACAACACGGCAGCAAACACCTCCGCTCTGCCTTGTCATCCCGGAGACAAACAGCAACACCACTGTGTCAGACTCTCTTTAAAACAAAGGTGGAGCGGCTGCGTGTTACCTTATTCCACCCTTTCACTGACGCCGACACATGAAGAGCTGAGGTGAAAATAGAAAGTTCAATTACTGAGGCTTTTTAATTAGTAAAGGAAGCCGGAGGTAGAGCGGTAATAGTCTGCCGGGCGGCCGGTCTGATGGATGAAAGGTGCTGATTAACAGCAGTCCTACACACATACACGTGTTTGTGTCCGCGTGTGTCTGTGCAGAGAGAAAGCCTCTTGTTCAGTGCAGATTAATAATTACCCGGATCCTATTTCTATTAACTCCATTTATTTTTTTCAATCAAACCACAGCAACAGAAACTTTATCCGTGTGTCCCTGGGCGATGCCTCGCTTAATGTTTCCACGCTCAGCAGAGGCACCGCGCTAATGTTAATGCGCGATATCTGAAAAAGGGAAACTCCTGCTGCTGCACGGCTGAACAAAAAAAAAAAAAAAAAAAAGAAAAGCCGCATAAAGCCTCCTGCGTCTCCAGAGGGAGCCGAGAGAAGTCCGATTAATTGACTCAGCTGATGACAAAAACTTTTCCAATCAGCAGAAGGAGATCAGGACTCGAGAGTCGGAGTCGCAGCTGCACAGGGATCGACTCGCACTCAGACCGGAGACAAAAACAAAGCAGTGAATTCACACTCGAGTCTGTATTCAGTACAAATTTAAGGTACTTTAATATATTCCCATTCTTTATACTTCCGCTGCACAACATTTAATTGCTGACTTAATATAATAAGTTACATTGCAGCTTGCAGGAAGCATCACTGCCGAAGTAGCACATTTTCAAATTGAGGCAAATCTGCATCATTATGCTCAACTTTAGATTTTTTTTAATTTATTCAGCCTTTATTTAGTCCCACTGAGAGGGAGACGTTGCCAAGGATGGCAGCAGGCACAGAGTTACCGCAGCAAATTAAGAGAAGAAGCACTCTCAAATATATTATTACTAAAAAAAATATAATAAAAGAGCCTTCTGTCTGTTATTATAAGTATTTCTGCAAAGTTTCTGTCAGCGAGCGGGTCGGAGTAACGCAGACGTAGCTCAGGTGGTTCCTGTGGGAGCAGTGTCAATAATTCAAGCTTTGCCGCGACCACGGGACACGAGGAAGAAGTTTTAATGATGTAGTAACTTTTAGAGAGGTTATGCGAAGTTTATGAGACGTTTCAAATATCTGTACGAGTCAAAGGGTTAATACAGGAAGGAGGCTGGTCGGGAATTAAATGCGAGCTGGACGCTGGCGGAGGAAAAGTGGAAGTCCACTTGTTTGTGGTTTAATCACCATATATTTACTGTTTTTTTACTTTTAACAACACTACTCAAACGCATTTCGTCACAGTTTAAGTTTGATTCCTCGTCTCTTTGTCCTTGTCTGCTGTTTTCTCCCCGTCACTCCCCATCAACTGACCTCTTCCACCTCCCCATCGGCTCCGTAGCATATATCCCGCCGCAATTGCTTTAATTTGTCACCAGACGGGCCTTAATGTTGCAGGCATATTCCCAGCCCGCCTGAGTTTAGCCTGTCGTGACCTCCGACTTACCTCGTGGACTCGCTCTCCGGTGTGAGGTCGGCCTCGTCTCCCCGCCTGGTTTTGACTTTTGCCTGCTTTCGAGCAAACTTTTTATTTAACCAGCCTGGTCTCAACAGTCCTGCCACTGGGTTCAACCCTGTTTTCACTGAGCCGTTTGTGAATCCTTCAGGTTTAACAGACGTATTGACTACATTTGATTTTTCAGGAGGCATTTCCAGCGGTTCTTCTTCACTGTCTTTGTTGGTGCAGGGTTATGTTCCAGTGGTGAGTGGGCACCAACTCATAAAAACATTACTACAAGTAGCCAGAAAAAAACTCAAAAGAAAATGAGGTTTCCATGTGTTTTTGATCATCAAGCAGGTCTAGCTGTTATATTAAATACTGAAAATATCAAAACACTCAATCCTCAGGCCTGTGAGAGCCGACCAATCAGAGCAGACTGGGTCTTAAAGAGACAGGAGTTAAAGCGGAGGTGCGCCAACAACACAAGAGGAAAATAATTCGATTTTTTTAACATTTTTCAGCATGAACATGAAAATGAACATAATATGGGACCTTTAATGTCTCGTCTCAGATCTTTTAAAAACATTTTTAGTGTGTTGCACCCAGATATTCTTGTC
>OMLP01035109.1:35893-55357 GCA_900302685.1 Spondyliosoma cantharus
GTGGAAACCAAAGCAGGTATTTTACACCAAACTAGAGGATAAAAAAAACAAATACAAAAGTCAACTTTAACAAATGTGAAGTTGCAACATGAAGAAACATTCAGGTACAACTTCTCTGGTACATTCATTCTGGTAATTAGAACGGTTACGATTTTATAATCACCTAATCCGCATACGGACAAGAAATACAGAATTGTATCTGGCAGAAGTATCCAGGAAGTGACAATGCAAAAATAACTGTATCCTTCTTGTCTCACATCGTGAAACTCCACAGACAGATTTTCTTTTGTATAGTAAAAAACCTCGCCAGAGAAAACTCCCCTCTGCTCACCCTTTGCTGTATTTTCTACTTTCTTATCGAATGAATAATGCCTACTCTTTGGACAAACCAGGAGATCGATATCAATTTCAGATCCATTTGGCCACAATACAGTCGCATGCCCAAATTGCGCGACCTCAGCTCAAGGTGCAGACGGATTGATCCGTGACAATCAAATTGTCCAAAAGGCAGCACAGTAAATACAAAGAACAGAGATTGATCAACTTCTGCTGCTCCCAGTCGCTGCGCTTGACCTTGACCGCCGCGGAGGAATCGGAGCGAGCAGCTGGAGCCTCAGAGACGCCACAGAGTCCGTCTCCCTTCACGTGAGAGCGGCCGTTGTTTATTAAAGACGACCGGACTGAATGAAGAATCACTTCATCACCTGCTGCTGAGACTGAAGACGTATGATGCAGTTATTAATGAATACTGACTCATGAATGCTCACTTGCTGAAGACAACAACACAGTGCTTCTGCTCCAGTTACGTTTAAACAAACACAAAATAAATGTTTTTTTGCTACACACCCGCTGGAAAATGTCATGTCATGTCATTGTCTGTAGCCGCTTTATCCCTTTTATGGGGTTGCAGGTTTGTTGCTGGAGCCAATCCCGGCTGTCTCCGGGCGAGGGCAGGGTACTGCCTGGACAAGTCGGCAGCTCATCGCAGGGCCCTCGCTGATGGCAGAGGCCGCCATGCAAGGCGCCAACTGCACATCAGGAGCAATTTGGGGTTCAGTATCCTGCTCGAGGACACTTCGACACGCAGCTCAGCCCAGCCCGGAGCCGGGATTTAAACCAGCGACCTTCCGATAACTGCTCTACCCGCTGAGCTACAGCCGCCCTGGAAAATGTCCTGACGTCTAAATAAAAATATCCGGTGGTTTCATGCTTACAACAGTGATCACTGGCACGGCTGCCTTCTTTTTTTTTCAACTGCATGTTGATGTAACGCTGCGCTTATAGTCTGGTGAGGTTTTCATAACTTTGGTCACTGGCTCGGCAGCCGTCTGTATGTTGCAACTGTGTTCAATTGTACGTGCACCTTATGTTGTGACAGTGCTTATGCTCTGGTTAGGGTTAAACCAGTCAGCAAGCGTTTGGAAAATATCTTGTTTTGGGTTATAATACCTGGGTTTGTCTCCGCAACTACGGCTGGAAGTGTTCAGATGTCTCTTGACAATATCGTTAGTTTTGTAGAAACAGACCGGCTACAAAATGTCCTTGCATCTAGATAAGAGTATCCAGTGGTTTCAAAACTTTACTTTTCTTTAGGTTAAATTTCTGTCAGCACAAACACAGCTGGAACTCGTCCAGATGTCTTGTTAAAAGGCCGAAGATGCCCTGATATCTCGTCAAAACCCCCGAACACAGCTGGAAAATGTCCCGATCTTTCATTAAAAGTGTCCGGTGGTCTGGAGCAGCGGTCTCTTTTGGCCTTGCTGTAATGCCACCACCGTCCCCTCCACCTGCTGATATGAAAGGCAAGCTCCTACTGACTGGCAGCAGGGCTGGAGATGAAGTAAACACATCTACATGCAGGCATGAGCAGAGACGTCCAAAGAACATCTGGCTGTTGGCAGATCCACTGGGGTAGCTGGGGATCTTCAGCGGTGATGGAAGCTGAAATTCACGTTAAGTTTGCTGACACGTGTAAAGATCCAGATGAGAGTCAGCGCTGACAGGAGGAGTGAGTCACTTTTTTTTTTTTTTGCAAAGCTTCCAAACCCATCAGTCGGGTCTGCGTTTGAGTGATGTGAAATTACTGTCTGCTCTATTGAAATCACTGCTTTTGTTGCTCATGAGACCTGCAAACTAAAAATCCCTTGAAAGAAAACCTTTGTCCGTCGAGAGGCAGCGGAAGCACCAGGAGCAAACCCACGCTCAACACTCAGCCAGCCTTCTCTAAAAATACCCCGCGAGGCTGTAAAGAAAATGTTACTCACCAAAAGACGTTGTTTATATCTCTCAAGCTGCTAATCAATATGTTTTTTTTTACATAAAGACGAGTGTGTGGAATGTGAAGGAGGCGACTTACAACCACAGCGACTCGAGGTGAAACGCTTGTTAGCTACAGTAGCTAATGTTAGCGATGGCAGTGTTGTGGTGTGGTGTGTGCACACTTGCCAACCTTGAGTGGAGGAAAATAATAATAAGTAAACTGCAGCAGGATTGTTTTGCTCAATACAGACAGTCAGACAGGGAGACAGACCCCCTTTTGCTCGGACTACGCTCGTCTTCGAGCTGCATTACTTCGATCTCAACTACACACCTGTAAAAAAAAAAGGTTTCCTGCGTCCTGCACAGTTGTGACGCTGTCGCCTCGACCACCTGGCTTGTCCGTCCACAAGCAGAGTAACTGGGTCATGATTTCTGGGGAGAGACATTGTTGTTGAGGTGTTATTTTTCTGGCACTTTTTCGAGCACCACAAGCCATCTAGTTCTATTATATTCAAGAGAAGGGAGACATCTCTACATCTCTGATACCTCCAAAACTCTGCAACTCACACCAAAACAATCTAGATGGAAAAAAAACAGCAGCACAGGTAAGAGGGAAAATATGTATTATATGTATTTTACAAACAGCGGATGTTGTTGTGGTTCTCTCAGAGGTTCGTAAAGATTGTCAGACATTTATTTTTGAGAGAAATAAATAAATGTTGTGCAGTAAAACCTGATGCAGTGGAGTGGAGGTATATATATGTGCTGAAGTATATTACTTGAGTAAACGTACTAACTGTGCTCAACATTAACGTTATTTTCCCATTTTAATTTCCACTTGAGTCGTTTAAATGTGAGTACTTTAACCAAGTCAAGAACTACTTTTACTCAAGTATAGATTTTTTATAGATTAGATTATATAATCTGCCCACGGCTGCTCTATATATTCTTCTTCTCTTTTTTCTTTTTTTTGCTGGCGCTCAGCTCAGCATTATCAACGTCGATCTGCTGAACAGTCAGAGGAGTAAAAGTTTAACTGTCTTTAACTTTTTCTGTGAAAGTTGAAGAATTGTTTGTTGGACGAACAGACGATAACGATCATCGGCTCCTCGCAGTATCTCTCTTTGTCCCCGGCGCAACGCGACCGCATCCATTATTCAAATCCGCATGATCTGACACGGGAATCCATCTGAATCAAGTTATTGATGATAGACTGTGAAGATAAATATCAGCTGGACATCATCAGAGCCGAGGCAGAGCTCTTATCTCGGCACAGCAGGGCTCGTCGCGACACGCACCCGCCCGTCCTCATACACACAACAGTGAATATACAGAACACAGATCCATAAGTACACAACTCTCAGCGTCCACCTCTGTCACCGTCCGCTGTGTTGGCGGCTGATGGATGAGCGGCGCTGGATGCCAATTGATTGAAATGTACAGTTTATGTAGCGTCTCGAAGGCGCGGGTGAGCAATTTGTTCCCACGCCTGCCATTGTGTGTCTCTGCCCCCCGATGAATTTTAATCAGGCCTGCTCCGGTGTAATCAATAAGCCATTTCATGGTATCCACACTAACATGTAATTCACCCTCCCGTCCCCCCTCTCACCGCTGCACAGAATGAAATCTCTGCTGCCAGTCTGGCCTCAAATGAATGACTGTGTGCTTACAGTCTCGAGGAAACAGCAGAAATAAATCAGCAGAGCATTCACACAGTGTCTCTGGGCTGATGTTGTGAAAAGTTGGAAAACACGGTTTTGTGCTGTGAGTCGGGAAATTTGACAACAACACAGAGAATAATACACGACGCGTTCTGTAAATGGATTTCTCACAGTATGGTCGGTCAGTTACGGAGGGCATCATAACAGATTTATTAGTTAAAGATTAGATGGAAAGTAATTTAGTTTTACTCACTTCTTTGCGTGTGCACGTCGTTTCAGTCGCTGATGAGTTTTTGAAAACCCGATCGGCTTTAATTTCTCACGGTCGACATGTTTACCACATTTATCTTAATCACCCACTCACAAGGTTTCTATCTGTAATTTTCATTTATTTAGCTTCTCTTATCCAAAAGGCCTTCAATACTAAATCAGAAGTGCATGTTTTTTTCCCTCTTAGTGCCGTTTATCCATCCAGATTGTTTTGATGTGCGCATACCTGCCAACCTTGAGTGGAGGGGGAATGAAAATAAGAAAAATAATGAAGTAAACTGCGGCAGACAGGCAGACAGAGAGGTCAGGGGCCTGATGTTTGCTCGTAGGGAGGCGTGCCCCTGCGTCCAGACCCCCTTTTGCTCGGACTACGCTCGTCTTCGAGCTGCATTACTTCGATCTCAACTACACACCTGTAATAAAAAGGTTTCCTGCATCCTGCACAGTTGTGACGCTGTCGCCTTGACCACCTGGCTTGTCCGTCCACAGAGGGAAAATATGTATTATATGTATTTTACACACAGCGGATGTTGTTGTGGTTCTCTCAGAGGTTCGTAAAGATTGTCAGACATTTATTTTTCATAGAAATATACGTAAACAATCTTCTTTGAGTCACTAACTGTAAAACTGTGCTGCAACGTGTGCCAACAGAGAAATGATAAATAGTTACATGTAATGCAAAGAGAGCAGTGCGTAATAACAGAAAAAGGTGGATGAGTAATGAAATGTTGGGCCGGCTGTATTTCTCAGAAGACTCTCAGACACGTGGGATCTACCTCCACGTGTTTGACTGGCAGTAATAAGACGGGGTCAATGATTTAAAATCAATGAAATAAACACCTCTCTGTCCATCACCTGCCGATGATTGACAGACACAATGAGACGCCTGCGATGCCTCGAGGCGGCGCTCCGCGTAATCTGAAACAAGCGCACCTGAGAGGTTAAATATTTCATCTGCCGCCACCAACATCAAACCCATGACGGGAAAAACCGTCCATGCAGGAAATTCCGTATAACCTTGAGAAGCTTAGTAGAGCTTATGACTAATAGATACACAGAGCGAGACGGTGCGGAGCAGACAAACAACAGGCGAAGCTCGAAACACACCTTCATACATCAGCTCTGCGTTGTCAGTCGCGTTTCATATTCTAAACGTCGAGAGAGCGTGTGTTTTAGATTCACACGCTGACGCGTGGACGGAGAGGGTTCGCTTGGAGGCGTGTGTGTGAATGTCTGAGACGCTGCGTGACCTTGAAAACTTCAATACATCCGAGGATCTCAGAGGAAGGAGAAGGTCAAACACAAGTGAGTGATATAATATGAATCAACAGCGGAGGCCGTTTCCATCTCCAGGTTAAAAACTCGCACACAGACGGCCGACACACCCTCCGGCAATACAGAGAAACGGTTCGATGTTTCTGAGCATCGCCGGAAATGATTTTCTCGCGGACCGCCGGCGATCGACGACCCTAATCGCTGATCGGAACAGACGATTGGCCGAGACATTTCTGCGAGCAGGGGACCGTAAACATCAAGACTCGGTCCTGAACGATCGTCATCCGGTGTGTGTGTGTGTGTGTGTGTGTGTGTTCTGAAGGCTGAGATATCTGCTGCACGCAAAGAAAACACTTTATATTCACACAAGCAATGATGCCTCGACAGATGCACTGAAAACGACTTAATCTTCCCTAAAGTATTGAATTAATTAGAGCCATGAAGTTTGCAGATGTAAGTGGTTCACTTTACAACATTTGTTTTTTTTAGTTTTCATTGATGTCGCTCGTACAATAAGACGAGGTGCGGGACAAGACGGGAATTAGCAGGAAAGCTAACATGAGCTGGTATCTTGTTTTGTCATTTTCCTCTCTCACAGAAGAGCACAGGATGATTTTCTGGGCAGATCAGATGCTCAGTTTAAAAAAAGAAACGGAGGACAAAGAAATCCAGCAGTGTTTACTGCAGGCCGCTCGTTCAGCCTCAGAAGAATAGAGCTGCTGCAAGTCTCAGAGCAGGTAGATCCTCTCCTTCCTTTGTCCTCTGCATTGTCGTAACATTCATTCATACGTGCATTTTAAACCACTCTTCTGGTTTGCATCATCTGCTCCAAGGAAAAATACGGCTGCTACATCACGGTTCTGAGAAAGAAATTATAATATAATAAGAATATAGACACGGCGTGTTGGAACAAACGTCCTTCTGCGACCTGTCGCTGTACTATAGTCTGAAAATAACGGCTACGTAATGGATGTTTAATGTCACGGAGAGAAATGAAGAAGCTTCTGTGTATTCTCGCGGTGTTGTGGTTGGACAAAGCTTCGGGAAGGAGGAAGGACAACTTCAGACGTGTTTGCATTTAATCTCTTTTCTTCCGGGGCCTTGATTCAAGCCGCCCGGCTCATTCATAAATCGGGCCGTATCTCTCGCCAGGATCAAAGAACATGAGCGGCGCTGACCTTCAGCACACTCAGCACCAAAATAGCTCCTTCATCTGCTTCAGTAGGGCGAAATGAAAGACTCTGCTCGTCCCCGATGCTCTTTTAAATTACATAGGCTGCTACGAATCGATTGGAAGGGGCTCAGGTTCTTTTACAAGCTGTATGCATGTGACTAACCGGTGTCACACAGGTGACTATTCTGCCATCTATTATCACATTTACCTTTTGGCGCAGCTGAGACTATAGCAATAATATAGGTCAACAAGACAGGTCGTGTCTCTCATCATAGTGAAGTGTTCCCTACACACTGGTGATGTACTACAGTAATGAGACTGGATCCAGGAATGTCAGAGCTCTGCAGCACATCCAGAACCAGCCACGCAGGCTCCTCAGTGCAAAACCTGCAGGGGAAATACAAACACTGCAAGTTCTCGGGTTTGTTTTTTTTGTGGTTTTTCATCTTCTGACCGATGTTTGAATCCAGAAACATGCACACAGGCTCTCTGAGTGGCACCATCTCCGGTCGGTGGAGGCATAGAGAGCCGAAGTCACGTCTCTAACGTTGGGATGTTATTTCGTAATAACACATATGATTGTTTGTCAATGTAAAAGATCATTTTCAAAGTCTCAGTTTGGTACAAATTACATAAAATATCATGTAGTTTTCAGTGTTTAAGTTGCTGAGCGCTCATCGACACTAACGAGACTGTCGGCTCTGTCGTGTTTTTGATGACGTATTTGATGTGTTGTTTTTGTAAGTTGTGCCTTTAAGAGTAGTAATTTCAAAAGGAAATGAAAATGGTGTGGACGCAGCAAACAGCAAAGAAGAGAACTACAGGGTCAAACAGGGTACTAGGTATAACAAGCTCCCACTTGCAAAGCGGCTTGGAAGCACAACTATAAACCACAAACGTGCCCTAAATGCTCGCTGACGTTCAACATATACAGTTTTCCCACTTTTTTTCACTTTTCTGGCTACTGGATTGTGAAAATACTGGATCTGAACATTTGGTTTCACCTTGTCAGAGGTGTTTCATCCCAGGCAGGCTGGAAACACATGATCAGAGAACATGTACTGTGAAGATAAAAAATGTATTGACCCAAATGGTTTGAGAAGCCTTTTGAGTTTACATTGTGCCGAGGCCTCGTCTGCATTAACCACACAGCTCAGGCCTCCAGTGTGCCGATGGTTTCTCTTGGAAGACGAATAATAAAAGTGGACTCAGCTAACATCTTATTTGTGTTTATTGAAGTCATCCCCTTCAGACCCACGTCCGTCGCTTTCAGCGGGTAAAGATAAATCTACTTTTGACTTACAAGTTGCCAGGCAACAGAGTACAGAACGACATCAGACCAGCCGACGGTCTCGCGAAACAAACCTCTTCCACCTTCTCAACCTCATTTTATTTACACGCAGTTCTCAGTACAACATTAAGATGCTAATGTCTGCACATTAAAAAATAATTCGAAGATTCGTTTCTTTCGAATCCGAATGGACGGAAGGTTTTACAGAGGTTACTCTGATGGAAGAGACGCTTGAAGCAACAGCTGAGGTTTCATTAACAGACGATGACGTGCAGACAGACGAGATGGAGGAGATTTAAAAACAGAGAGGAGGAGATTAAAGGTGCAGCGTGTAGGATTTATGGGGAACTATTGGCACAAATGTGAATATAGAACTGCATCTGCTCTGGTTAGAATAACACACAAACAACTTGGTGAGCTTCAAATAGCTGTTTTGTTCGGCATAATCAGGGATGGAAATGGTCCAACTGCACATGAAAAACACCACAAACAATGCTGGAAATGTGTGAAGGTCTCCTTAAAAGTACACCACCCACTTTTTACACAACAGAAACAGATGGAATTATCCTCCAGGTGTCCGTAAAAACAACAAATGTTTTGACTGAAATTGCAGTGGAACATTTGTCAGCCTTGTTGGTGTGTAAAAAAAAATACATTAAAAACATTTTCTTGCCATGAAAAGCATCAGCTCACGTCAGCGTGTGCTAAACTGGAGCACGAAGCAGCACCAGCTTGTTTTTATTCAACAGAAAGAGCCTGATAATGTGCACATTACATGAAGGTGTAGTGGAAAACACCTGCGCGCTGGCTCCAAAACAAACATTTTGTCATATTGTCAAAAAGATTTTCTTTGACACCAACTTTGACGTGAACCGTGACCTTCAGCTTCCCACCAGTCGATGTGTATTTTAGAATTATGTCCATTAAAGTTGTAGTCTGTCATTATATTTTGGTTATATTTTCTAAAATTGTCATTATGATGTGACAGTAGAATAATATACAGGTCAGCTGTCTGTGGCTCCACCCAGTGGCCCTAATTTGATTTGCAAGAATCCACCACTCCCGGCTCAATACAACCAATCAGAGCCAAGGGGCGTGTCTGAGAAGTGTCAATCGCTCTTGTACATACGCTGCTGGCAGCTCGCCTCCCCGCGCAGGTGCAGTTCCTGCTCTCACCTGGTCAGATACGTTCACGCTCAAACTGTAAACAATGGCGGAGAACAGACAACAACAACAACAGAGCCGGAAAATGCCCCACCGCTGCCCACGTCAAAGAGAAGAAATAAGAAGACTGACGAAGAAAAGCAGTGTAGAAAGAAAGAATTGGACCGAGCCAGAGAGAAAACAAGGATAAATATCAGAGCGTCATTTCAGCTGCGGGATTTGTAAGGACTCGAGCGACGCAGAGTTAGCGGCTTTTCTGCTGGACTGGTAAGGACCACTGCTTGATATATGTTTCATTCTGTGTTTTAACCACAAGGCTAAGATGGCGGCGGTTACAGTAATACTCACAACAGCGCATATCACCTTACGATGTTGCAGTCGAGCTACGTAGCTTGTTGCTAAGTCTAGCTTGTTAGCTTGTATGCTAACTCCGGTGTTTAGCTTTGTCTGTGTAGCTACTGGTTAGCAAAAGCGTCTTTCAAATGACCAATAATGTTTGTGTTCAGGACGCTCTGAAGTGGTTGAATTGGTTTAGAGAAATAACGTTACTCATGCTTCAGAAAGGCAGCATGGCGTTGCACCGGGTAATGATTAGCTGGAACTCCGTCTACCGCGATGTGAGGAATATTGTTTGTTTCTCTGGTTAATACAGCGATCGGCGTGAGGCACTCAGCATTGTAATTTAGTTGTATTGGTCAGAAATAGAACAATCGGGGCTTATGTTGTTGTTGTTGTTTTGAATGCGGCGTCTTGGTTATCTGGCGTCCTGTGTTACCGAGGTTACAAGCCGGCTCCTCCTCCTCTGAGGGGCTTAGAAGGCAGAGAGGAAGAAATCAAATTTTCTGACTAAGTCCACTTTTTTCTCAAAACTCTAGACTGCAGCTTTAAATAGATAGATGCATCTCTGAATGCCTGAAACAGGCCGATTCACTGCGGATGGCCTCCAGCTTGGATCAGGGCTATATGCTAATTAGCCTTTTGTTTTAGCAGATGGCGGCAATAACATCAGCTGCATCGCTAATAGCAGAAAATACTCACGTGTGTCTGAAAATATCTCAGGGACGTTTTCTCTCATCAGCGCAGCGCAGTCTATTGTTTTTAATCCTCCGGGGAGGGTCGTGATTATGAGCCTCTGGTGACGAGAATATCGTCTATTGATTGAGTCAACATTCAAACACTCGACCTAATGTTCGGTGAAAACAATATGCAGTTTAAACTCCCATTAGAGCTGACTGGCTAAACAAATGTGATACGCTGCTCTATGATGAATAAACCTGGGCTCTGTTCCCCTCCCCAGGCTTCCCACACTTCATTAAGGTCACGGAGGTAAAGCAGATTGTCACAGTTTCAAAACGACATTTTGGCCTCAAAAAATGTGCCCGTACCTCCTCCAAACTGCCGCCGAAAGGTCAAGCTCTCACAATTCCTGTGGCTTAGCACTCAATTAGTTGAAAATTGCCTTTTGTCTGCTGGGAGCAGGTGATAATTGCTGTGGGTCACAAGTGATAATTGCCAGCGAACCCCTCCGAGCCGCTGCCTATTAAAAGGAGTTATTTAAATCGCATCACCTTTGGGGTGCTTCTCTCTTTTATGTGTGTCTTTAATTGGGGAGCAGATTTATGAAACTTTTTCCCGTCACCTGGTCAGCTGAGAACTGCGGTACAGTCTCGAGCCTCTGACACACTTAGGGGCAGCAAAAAGATTTAACGAACTGCTAGGACGAACCTGATGAGCCGTCCTTCAAAGTGCAGAAAGTCTTACATCGCCTACAGGAACGCTTCATCTTAAAATCAAAATTCAGTCATTATCCACTCAGCCCTTCATGTCCAGGGAACGCCAGGTGAACTTTATAGTCCACAACAATTTCTGGAGCTTCACAGCCAGAAAAGACTCTTTCCCATGAGATTACATTGTAAACGAAGTGGCTATAAAACACTGAAAACATTTTCACAACCTCCTGAAAATGAGTTGTTTGGAAAGTCTGAGCTTTCATCCCCCTTCAAATTAGCAGAGGGTTAAACCAGAAGTTAGCAGCTCAGATGCTGGAAGTCTCTAGATCTCTCTACATGCAGGTGTTGAACGTTTTGGGCTCCACCGAGCAACAAGCTCCACATCTGACGCTGGATCCAGGTTTTCTCTCACTAGATCCATGAATCCAAGTCTCCAACAGTCCCAAGATCCTGAACTGATTTGAAAAGACGTGCGGTCGAGCTCGTGCAGCCGCATCAGAAAGGTTTCCCGCTAAGCGTTCAGCTTGAGAACAGGGTTTTAATCATTTAAAAACAATCTGGATTCTCCACTTTGGAGCTACAGCTACTTGTTTAAGAGAATGCTGCAAGCTCCAGAAATGTTTTTTGAACTGTGGTACTTCAGCGTGGAGGTGAGTGGATAATGACTGGATTTTAATTTTTTTTGGGGCAAACTTACCCTTTAATGCAAATAGAATCAAAGTCATGTATTTCCAGAGAGATCGTCTTTCGTGTTAATAACAAACTCAGCGGCTTCAGCACTCCACAAACTAAAGGAGGCGCAGTGAGAGCAGCTTTCTTCTAATGAATTGGTTGATTTGTCAGAAGCCTTGATCTTTACGTTATCCTCTTTCAGGCTCTGTGAGTACCGCGCTCCAATTACCAAGTGCTCCGGGATACTTAAAGCAAAACTTCAACTGTAAGACAAGAGCGTGGAGGCATGCTAATGATGCTCCTTAAAACAAAAATCATATCATTTTTTTCTGAGGTTGCATCAGAAACTCAGCTTCAGAGAACGTGTGGTTGCAGAAGCATCATGCGCGTCACGATAGCTCTCCGTGCAAAATGCAATCTATCAGGACTTCCTGAAGGGAGAAAACGGTTGAGCTGAGCTCGCTAACACGCAGGTAGCAAGCTAATTAGCTGTGTTGCTAATGCGACACATGGTTATAGTTCATACATATTTTTTAAATCAGCTCCCGTCTCTTAACTGACTACGTGGAGCACTTTAGTCGCTGACAGAGGAATTAGAAGGGGACAGCTAACGAGCTAAAGAGCTAAATTAGCCCACACGGGTTTTAAAACAGCGCCCTGTTGGCCAGTTATGCCAATTTTGAAAGTCAAACTTAAAGACAACTGAGCTTGATGTAAAACATTTTGTGGATTTACTTCATGCCTGCAGGAGATTAAACTAATTAATGTGAATCCGGTGGAATTAATTGATTCTGAAACTTTAACCGCTTTAACTACCAGTGAAAGCTTGAGGGCCGGATCATCGAGACGCGCTTTAAAATTTATATCTTTGGGTTTTGTTTCGACCTAAATACGGGAACAAAACTACACATTCGGATGTCATGACTGAGCATTTTCCACTTCTGTGATTTAACTGCACATTTTTTTTATTTTTACAGAAATTGCACAGCGCTTTAAAGAAAAAGACACCCGAGGGAGGGCCGAGGCTGAGGTGAGCTACTGTATCTTAAAATAGGACTCGTGTCCTCATCGCATCGTGCCCGTGGAGAGGAAGAGGATGTACGACGGTATGAGAGGAACAGGCTGTTAAGTACAGGAGACCAGAACCAGGGAGGAACACAACGGGGATGGAAGGTGAAAGGAACGACCGGCGATCACAAAATTAATTGTGTGTTTAACGGCCTCGAGAGTCACATTCTGGGGACAACACCTCTGGGAAAGTGCAAAGTAAGCCTTTTCTAATTATCACTACTGTAAAACGGGACGTCTAATCTGCAGCGGAGGATCGCACAGCCGGAACTATCGACCCTCATAAAGTTTTTCAATACGTGGCCCCAAAAGTGGGTGTAAAAAAAATATACGCTGCGACTTTAATCGCTTAAATATTACAGCAGCTTTAAAACACGATTACAGGAACCCTTTAAAGGTCTGAGGCACCTGGTGGCTGTGCACAGTCAGCAGTCTCCAGCACACGTCACAGTGTCGGAGATGAGTCTAAATAAAAGCTGCTCTCAGGTTTGTACTACAGTGCAGTGAGCGCGTGGTTAATTAAAGCGCTGCTGTATGAACACATTACAAACAGAAGCCGCGTCACCCGGAGCGTTTCCCACCAGGTATTGATTCATTTGGGAGGCTGAGATCGTAAAAAGAAAAAGTGTTGTTTCAAGCAAAATCTCGTACGGTTCGTTTGTGCCGTGAAAGCAAACACAGGATTCTGTAATTGTATGTGATGTTAGCACAAGTTCATAAGCCACACAAACGAAGAGACCCATCTGCTGCTCGTTCTGCATTCTGTATCCTAATTAGGCGAAAGTTTTCTAGCGAGCGGCTGGAAGAAGAAGATGTGAACTGCGTCGACTGTGTCCTTGAACTCTGGCGGAGCCGCGCCGACGGAGCTCGTTTAGCGCGATGTCACGAGTTGTGGTGGAATAAAACATAATGAATAAAGTTTAGAAGCAAACCTCGATATGAAAACTAATTACAAATGTTGATATTTTACACAGCTGCTGAACTGAAGACCTTCAGACGATGTCATGGTCATAACATTTCATTCAAAAGCTCGTCAGGCAGATGAGTAATTACTTGTATTTATAAAGCACGACCAAGCAGGAAGTGATCCTATAATCGACAAATCGCTTGTGCACCGTGTCACGCGTCAGCTCAGGTGTGCCCGGTTCTGCTCAGTGTCTTTTGTCAGTCCATTAAAAACAGTGTGACAGGACTCAGCTCTGAATCATCACTGTACAGCCTCCTGCACGCCCTGCCTCTACTTGTTAGTCATTATTCACAACATGCAGTCTATTTACAGTCTAATAACAAGAATGGTGCTCATTATCAGTTATTTCTTCAACAACACAAAGATCCACATTAAACATTAAAGTGCTGCGTGAACTCCAGTCAGTCGTCTGGATCGTCTGGTACCGATGATGCAGGAAAATAACAAGTTCACGTCTGTTTACCTTCGTGTTTTTACTCCTCCTGGTTTCTTTGTTGAATAACCTGCAGCACGTTTGTTCCCTGTGGACCAGAGGAACCAAACTACAGCTGTGAAAGCACCTGAACTCATTTGTGGCGCTTTACACAGCGCCGGCGTCGCAGAACTTCAGAAGAGGAAGGCGAGATTGTGAAAAAAAGGGCAGCGTGGAAAGCAGGATTTTGGCTCCTTATTTGAGAAACTGTCAAAATATCGACACAGACTGAAGTTTCTTTCACAATTGTCAACTTTCGTCGGGGACTGCTCGGAAGCAGACAAAGCAAATTGGCCTTCAGACAATCAAATGGATATTTTTCTAAAGTTCTTTCAGTGTGTCCACAGAAAACTGCTTTCACGCTGAGTCGAGACGGAGGAACAGATCTGTCGCCGAGACCTGCAAAATACAAAATCAGATATTATTATCTGTTGTGCTCCCTGTTTCTTTTTAGTCGCGGCACAAAGACGTCATTTCACATCCAGTGCGAACAAAACGAAAGACTACAGCCACCAAGAACTCTCTCGGTGTGCAAACAACACATATTATTCTAACGCACTCTGTTTAAAAACAAGTCTGAACTGCACCGTGTGAGCTACACGTGTGCCACTTACAGCGGACGCCTTGTAAAGTGTTTACCAGCGCGGGTCGGTCGCAGGAGACGGCGCAGTCGGCACACGGCGTCCTCCAACCTCGTAAAGATCCAACATGCCGCTCACGTTTCTTAACAACATTTCTCTGTTCAGAAGCAGCGAGGAGCCCAAAAAACAGAGGCGATGTCCAGTCCTGTTTGTAAAGAGACCTCAGAGACAACATTTAGCTAAATTTACCTAAAGAACTGCAATGTGTTCAACAGATCAGTGGTTTGTGTTCCGGCGAGTTTGGAGACGTCCGAAAGATTTGCATAATTAACGAAGATATCCAGACCGCCACAGTTTGCTCTGCACACCAGAGGAGTTTGAGAAGCAGGAAACATGTGAACGTAATCCACTGGAAACATCGACTGAGCTTCTGTCTGCAGCTGGGTGATAAATTCTTTCTCTTCTTAGTTTAGGCTTCATGCTGCATTGAGTTTGCACATTTGATACAAAATGGGATTTCATTTAAAAGTCCTTTAGTGGAACAGTGAGATACTTTGACACTTTATGTCCACACAAACTGGTTAACTCTGAGCTGATCTTTATTTTATTCGAGGCTGGTTTGGTTGACTTTCTAAGAATCTCTTGTCACAACCCTGTGCTCATGCTCTGGTGAGGTTTAGGCACAGAAACCACTTGGTTAGGGTTTGGAAAACATCATGGTTTTCGCCTAAAATACCTGTTTTGGTCGCCACTATCACGGATGGAGATGGTCAACAGGTCTCCTTTAAAGAAACTTGCTTATGACGTAACAAATGGTGGAAATATCCCCCTGGTGTGACTCGAACTACAAGCTAATAAGAGCTTAGCTTGAACGTGACGTGCAGCGTTTGCGTCACATGTCAACCCTCGGACGGATCCGTGGTGTTGCAGAAACATTCGCCGCCAACGTCACATCCTGCTGATTTTATGATCACGACGCCTTCTGACAAAGTGCGCAATAAATAAACAATGAAGCTCGAACGCGACAGCTGTAATACGTCCTCACACAGACGTTATCCGTGTCCATAAATCAACATCCCCCTCCTCCCCGCTGAGCGCTTCACGCCGCATCGTCAGCACGTGGACAGGAAGAGCTGGATCTGCACTGAGCTCGATGAAGGGAAGTGATGTTTTGGACATCTCAACCGGTCGTCCCACCCGGTGTTGTCCCATTATGGAGCAGAACCGTCCGTCAGAGTCTGGAGCGAGCGTCAGAGAGAACGCGCCCGGCACAGCGGCTGTCAGGGCCCAGACAGCACCGTCACACACAGCCACAGCGACACGCCGTCGGTACCAGCCTCACTTTCTGTGTTCATCTAACAGCTTGTGGTTTTATTTCCAGGCAAACTGCTGTCGTCGCTCCTCCCACTCGTCGCTGCGCAGCGTATTTTTCAGCATATAATCACGTTAAAACACCGACCCTCTGCTTCACAGCGCTTCATGACACAGGATACTTGATGATGCCACAGTATGTCAGGCACGCTGCGGAGATGCTCGCTTATGAATGCTGCTGAATAATAATAAAAATAAAAAAAAACCTGAGGGGAGACTTAACATTTAACTGCAGGGGAGACAAAACATTAGTCCTGCTGCGGTGAAGACGAGGCTGCACATCGTCAGGTTACCTCACGTTAAAGTGGGTTTACCTGTGCAGAGCTGTGAGTGAGCTGAGCGCCTCCTGCTGACCTGATACTGAACATGAGCTGCAGTTTTATCTGCTAGAAAACAACAAAAAAATGCCTAAAAGCAGCTGCTAGACGTTTTTCTTCCTCGTTGACGGCGAATGTTTTCTCTCGAACAGAAAAAAAGGGGGCGTGGCTAACAGTAACACTTATTACCATCACGAGCAAGAGCGAGATAACTCACACGGATTAGCAATGTCATCAGTTAGCATGTATAAGCAATAGCGTGGATTTCCTAAACCGATATCGCGATGAGGATTGGCTCTGTGTTTTCTTGCTAACGTGCGATTGGCTGACTCATGAATGTGGGCCGGCTGCGGTAGCGAGCTTCATCCCGGTCGGTCACAGTGACCTGGATTTATGTCAACATCTCTCATTTTGATCTTTCAGATGTGAAACTCGTATCAGCAGATTCAGACACTAAATACATTTCTGGAGCTTGAGAAGGCGCGATGACGACAAGCTAGCGTCGAGCGATTATCTCCACTCCGGTCCGACCTCTACCTCCCTCGCGCTCCGTCTCCCGGAGATCATGACTGAACGGCTGAGCGTATGTCAGCGATGGATGGCTTTCAGAATATTCAGATCTCGCCTCCGTATTCAGGCGATTAATAAAACGTGGAAGCTTGTAAATGCATGATAAGAACAATATTCAATATCTGTGATGTCCCCACCGACATCAAAACCAATCCTACGTCGTTGGATCCGTGGTGGGAGTGTCTTCTCCTCTAGCGGGCGCTGTTTTCAACGTATACGCTGCTGCTCTCTTACGGCGGCGTCCGGTCTGACCCGCTGCCGGGCTGCCACAGTGAGATAAACACTGCAGGCTGTGGAGCTGTTGAAGCGGCCGTGTCCTTATTTTCACCTTAAACTACAATTCCCCTCTCAGATGACTGTGTCTGCTGGAAATGTCACAGACAAAACAAAAGAAAAAAAGGAAAGGCAGGGGAGAATATACAATCCATGGTGCCATTTAAAGGAGAGGTCCTGGGAGCAAAGCATTGAATTTAATATCTTGACTGTTACATTCAATAAACCCACACGTGCACGACTGTAGCAGGCGTCCTTGTGAACTCTCGCGAACTCGCTCCCTCTCCACCAACAAGCCCTTTATGGATTTAGCGAATAAGTTCACAGAGAAGGTCTCCGGTTGTTCACGCTCTCTATGGGAGTCGGAGCAGTGCTTGACTTCCCCACGGCAGTCGGATAATTAGCGTCTCTTTACTAGTGTCTTCGAGAGCTCAACTGGATGTATTGAAACGCTTCGCTTCAGAGGTAAAGAGACGCAACAGACATTTATCTCCTGTCGAGGTGAGTCACTTGGACTGTTCAAAGGACATTTTCACACAGAAATGTTGCTCCACTTCAGGTGTTCTTAACAAGGTTCAAATTGATAAGCGACTCGTAAAAAGTGATGTCTGAACGGCTGCTGAGAGAAAAATGCACTTGAGAGACTCTCGACTGCATCTCTCCGGATGATGCTTCCTGTAGCGTCGCTGTATGGTTCAATCACCACGAAGGAAAAATAAGAAATGTCACTTAAATCCTTTTTAGCATTAATAGCTATCATCTACACACTTAACACACGGCAGCTGCTAGGAAACACGAGGACACTTTTCGCATTTTTAAGCGTTAAGCAATTAAGCGTTCTGATGTGAAGTTTCCATCCACAGTCACGAGAGCAGCTCTGCTACGCTAAATGCTAACATCAGCATTAGAGCTGCAACGATCAGCCGATTCATCAGTCGATCAAAAGAAACTTTGGATCGTTTGTTGGACAAAAGAAGCAACTGAAGACGTGACTTTGGGCTCTAATTTTAATATCCAACAGCACAAATAATAATGCTAACATGCTCTTAATAAGAATGCTACATGCTGATGTGAGCAGGTACATTGTTGTCTGCATGCTAACATGCTATGCTTACTAGAAAACAAAGTAGGCCTACTGCAGAGGCTGATGGGAATGTTTTCTACAAACTTGCACAGATTTTTACGCCTTTGACGGTCAGGAGAGAAAATAAACCCGACATCTAAAGTAACGACGGCACACTGATCCGCCAGTAGACCAACCAAAACAACCAGCAGCTCAAACTGTAATACAGCAGAGAAATTAGTCCTGAAAAGGCAAAAAAAAAAAAAAAAAGAGGAGAAAAACTCCAATGTTTGTGTGAGATCCTGAACAACACAGGCTGTGGCCTACAGAGAGAACTGCAGCTGAGTGAAGTTGTTTACGTCTCTCACAAGAAGCTGCTAATATCAAACATGTTGTCACAAGAATACAAGGCCGTGACTGGATCTGGATCCGACCAGGACGGACCCAGTTTAATCAGTCCAGTTAGTCTTCACACACTAAATCACATTCATAATCCGCTCCAGCCGCCATAATGTGTGTCATCACCTCTGGTTCATAACTAAAATATTGGAGAAAAAATGAAATTCAGCCCTGATGATGGTGCCAGACAACAACTGAGGCCATCAGCAACGTTATTACAAATCACCTGATGGGGGGCGTAAATGGCCTGAGAGGCAGTAAACAGATAATACATTGCATTTAATATATAATGTTTCATAAATGGATATAGCATCATCAGAGGAACGTACCATTTCTTAAAAAACAGCAAGACAGCATCTTTTATATAAAAATAATAATGTGAATAATGTGTTATCTGTGTGTGTGTCGGTAACAGAAGCTGTGCAGGATGATTCATGCGACATCATAGCTTCTTATAAATCACGTCTTCATTGTTTATGTCCCGTTATGAACGCGTGGGGGGAGGAGAAGGGGCTGAAATAAAGCATCACCTTTCATGCGAACCTCTGCGGCGTTAAGCCCTCAGCTGCACGCTTCCTGCCTCCATCACAAACCCTCCCAGAGTCATGTGAAGTGTTCAGTGCGACACTGCCCCCCTGTGTCCGTCGCGAGGCACTGCTCCTGCTCCTGCAGCACTCCCGCGATTCTTATTCCATCCAATGTCTCGCTAAGTAAGACTGTCACCCAATCTCTCCCTCGTTCACTTCCTCTCTCTATCCGTCAGTCAGCCGTGTCCCATTCCCTTATTCAGTCAGTGCCTCGCCTTCTCAGTCTGTCAGTCTCCCGCTCGTTCACTCACTCCATCCCTCTCTCCTTATTTGCACACCTCACTTCTCCCTCGCTCACTC